>JACEEZ010025463.1:82500-158571 GCA_016584305.1 Chionoecetes opilio
AAATATATAATATATAACCAATAATATAACCATTGTTGTTATGGTGACGGAGAAAATTGCGGGCTAAGACGACCCCAACCCTGCCTTAGCCTACACTCGCTGCGCTGTCCTAGGCGGAGCGAAATTTGCTTTCGAAAATGTCCAACTAGCGCTAAGATGGTTTTAGTCATTTTAATAATTTTAATTTTTATGTGCTCTGTACGACAATTATCGTATTTGTACGATAATTTGACCTTTGCATGACAGTTGGACTTTTACCGTTGTACGGCTCGTGGACGCGGACTCGCGGAAACTTATGCACTGCATATGCAGCTATTGTACAAATTATTTCGGTAAAATAGACCTTGATGAATGAATTGTGTGTTGTAGTGCAAGGTTGTGTGGTGTGCAAGGTGGCTCAAGTGTGATCTGTAGATGTGTTAAACCAGTGGTGATGTGGTGTGTGATTGTGTACCAGTGTGGTGTGACAACTACTAGTTGTGTGATGTGGCGCATAGTAGTGTGATGTGAAGCATAGTATAGAGTATGATGTAACGCATAGTATATATATATGTATTATGATGTGATGCATAGTAGTATGATGTGACACATTATGTTATGTGGTGGAAAGCCTGAATTCAATTAAATATAAAGGCATTTAGTGAATACATTATTTTACCTAAGATTTTACTTATCGGTCGTATTTATCTGAAAATTCGATTATTATGGTGGTTGGGTGCGACAATGTGGGCTACAAAAGTTCACATCCCTGCACCGGTCCCTTCGGCCTAAACATCTCACGGCCTAAAGGTCCCTGGGGCCTAAACATATTACGGCCTAAACGTCTTACGGCCTAAACGTCTTACGGCCTAAACGTCTCACGGCCTAAACGTCTCACGGCCTAAATGGTTCACGGCCGAAAAAAATACGGCCGAATCGACCCGAACTCGTTGCTCCGCTAGTGATGAAGGCTATACTGAACTGCGTGCTCTCACAAGACCCAGATGTAAGGAGGGGGACGTCAGCATATATTGACGACATCTTTGTGAACGAGGACGTTGTTAAAACCAGCCGTGTGGAAGATCATCTCCGGAACTTTGGGTTAACTAGCAAGCCACCTAAGGCCTCTTCCATTTGCGACATTTCAAGAACCAGTTCACGGAACCCAAGAATTCAGGCGTTCCATTTGCGCACGACAACCTGGGTCCGAGGCGACGCGCGTAGTGACTCAGCAAAACCCTTGAACTTTCTCTACCCACATCCATTAGTGGGTAGCTTGGGTAGAGTTTTCAGTTCATAACAAACAATGGTCGCCTTGGGCCCTATTTCTCTTATCGTGAAGGGTTTTCCGCATGCACGAGTCGGAGAGGATGTCAGACAGCCTACAATTAAGGGGCACTGGTGGAGGAAAGCTGTCCCGCGATCTTAAACTTGATATGATCCCTTCACATAACACCTAGCTGAGTTACCACTTTTAATTTCTCTCTCTCTCTCTCTCTCTCTCTCTCTCTCTCTCTCTCTCTCTCTCTCTCTCTTCTCTCTCTCCTCTCTCTCTCTCTCTCTCTCTCTCTCTCTCTCTCTCTCTCTCTCTCTCTCTCCTCTCTCTCTCTCTCTCTCTCTCTCTCTCTCTCTCTCTCTCTCTCTCTTTTTTTTTTGCCTCGCCAGCTGAGTTTGTTTGTAAACAAAAACGGGGTTTTTTTCGTTCCATTTGTGACACGCGAACCCAGAACCAGGAACTGAACCCAACCCTGAACTGAAAGAACTGGTTCCTGGAACTTGGGCACAAATGGAAGAGGCCTCTATAAGAGTAGTTAATGGAGCACGAGTATTGGGACTAAAAGTCTGGGGGGAGCAGGGAGATCTCGTTTTCAGAGAGGAGGGACATAACGAAGTGAGCGACGTGGTCCCCCCCCCACCCCTCCCCGCCCCACTCCCCCCAAGTGAGATCACGTGGCCGGACAGTGTTGTCATACTGCGGTCAGAAAAGACTGGTGGGCCATTACTGTGTAGCCGACGTTGGCCTGCCGGAGTAGGGCAAACGGAGCTTCATCAAGAGAAGAGTTCAATCACCTCACGGAGAGATGGGATGGCAAGTCGCAGTAGCTGATGAAGAATGAGAAGATGCCCTTGAGAGAGACTCTGGATGAAGTCAAGAAGAACGACCCAGTGCAAGGACGATGGCGACGTGAGAACAGCTTGACAAGGCCCAAGTTCTACGCCCGGTGCGACGCCCCCCCCCAGGGGGGGCCTGCGATGTTCGAACGTTTCGTAACTTTCGCCTCCTAAGATCATCTTAGCAGTGTCCTTAGCGGACATCTTAAGATCTTAGGCGCCATACGAACACCACACAAAAAATGTATTCAACGGATCGTCCGAATGTTCTACTCTCCACTGTTCCCCCTCACCATCCCCCCCTCCCTGCTCACGATGATGCGATCTTCAGCCTTTGCTTCAGTTCCGTCCGACCCATGAGGAATGCGAACTCAGCTGACATCGTCGCTTGGACAACCAGAAGAAGATTTCATCAAACCTAATTGAGATTGCTAGCCAATCGATAATCTCGTCAGCAATGTAAAGCAATAACCAATGCCTCCCAAGGGAAATATCTGAAGATGAAGACGTATGTCACTAACATAACATCTGCGCGACGTCCCCACCAAAAATTACAAACTTATAACTCATATAGCCATTAAAAGAAAATATCAGTTCTTTCTCTAAAGCCCTTAGAGTCTCGCTAGGCAGCGTTAATTGGTAGAGCCGTTAGCATAAGATTATAATGAGGTTAGCGGTTAGTAATATTTTCTGGGGATCATTAGGACTTTGGTGGTGTTTTTGGTTTCGTGTGAAGTGAAGGGCGAGGGGGTTAACTACCCACTTATAAAATTACGTTTTATGCCCGTTCACACTTCACGTTTTTGCCCCGCTACGTAGTCATCGCGTGCGGTCTTCGCATCAGCATGATCACAGTACGTCACAGTGACGTCACTCCTGACCTGTGAAGTTTGCACCGGCTCCGCGGCGACCACCTAGCTGGGAGCCCAGTGTGACGTCACTGACCTTGAAAGACATGCGCTCTCAGCCTCACATTATTCGGAGCTCCCAATTCTTGCTCCGCCGTCTAACGTTCACGGCGTGAGCGATCAGTGATGTCAGAGTGGGTGGGGGGGGGGGGGGGGGGAGACGTCACCAAAAATGATCGCCACGCACCACGTAGACACGGAAGCACCAAAAACGCGTGTAAGGTAGACAACCCCGACCCCCTTAGAGCGTATCTGAAGCGGAGTTGTGAAGGTCTGCCCGAGAAATAATAAAAACACTAATAAGGCGGGAAAGGATTATAATTTTACCGTTTAGCCAGCGCGAAGAATTATACATGAATTGAATGATAATACTAGCTCATCTATACACCAATAAAATTTCTGTAGTTTGACTTTCAACGATATTCGAGGCCGCAAACTTTATTATTCCGCATCGTTTTGATGCGTATAGAATGAATTATGCCAATCGTTTCTGCGGCAAATAAATTCTGTTTACAGCTACGGGTCGCGCGATGATGACCCTGCAAACCTGGGCACGCCTTCACACTGCCATATTAGGATAATTTCTATTTGTTTCTATGCATACCATCTGTTACTAAACCCAAACCCCACCTGCTAATCCGTAACCTAACATAATCTGATTCATAACCTAACTGCAGACGGACTTAAACCAAACCTCACCTCTACCTAACCTAAATAACTAGATTTAACCTAACTTAGACGCAATAACCAAACCCCCACTGCTTATCCTAACCTAAACCTAATCTGATTTAACCTAACTTCACCGTTACTGATTGGGTAAGAACGGTAGATTCTTCCAGCAGTACGCTACATGATAACGCCATTATTATTCAATATGTACACGGGAAATAGGGGCTTCAAAATACTCAGAAGGAAGAAAATCCAAATCCTTAAAGACGTTTGAAAGCCACTACCAAACTCATACCCACCCATTTTAGGTCGCCGTATTATTAATAGATGCGCCGATACATTATGCCAAGTAACTAGACAATACCTCGGAAACCTGTCGCCCGACAGGAATTCTCGCGCACGGGTGTTATGATAGCGTACGCTTCCAATTTTTTTAGCGACGAATGCATTCCTATTTTACCTTGTTTCTGTATATCAGCGCGATTAACTACCAGCAATAGCTGAACAGTTACGGTAGGCTTAATGTATGGCCAGTGACCTATATGTCTAGGGTACTCAAGCGTTAAATGTGAAGAGCAAGGCGGTGCACTCCCCCCCCAGCTCAGCACGAAATAATAACCGAACCCCTACCCCTGCACATATTACAATAGATGAGTTAGGTGAAATGAAGCTGACATCTCAAGGAGATTTGTAATTGCTGCCCTCTTTAACTCCACGATTCACTTTCATAGCCTGCCGGTTAATTATTCTGCAGCGAGTGAGAGGGCTACACAAGCCATATCAGCATTTTTTTTTCGCATTATTTTTGTCTCTACTATATGTGGCAGTAGTACCGTAATATCCGTTATAAATTAGAATTTACACGTATAAATAATTAACCCTAGTTAGACTACAGTCACGCAATGAATTCGCAGAGCACTTAAGGGGCGCAGGCAATCCCATAATTTCTACAAAGCTTTTCCTATGTCTACAAATGTCTCGCCTACAGTCTCCTATTAGAGCACCCGCTCCACCCCACTAAGTAGCCACACCGTTTCAACCCATTCCGACTTGTAAATCCATCTAAAAGAAATCAGCGATAGAATGAATATAGAAAGTAAGATACGCTGCAGCCATAGGCGTGATAAAGTATATATTGCACAATAGCTATGAACATATGCTGTTACACCTCGCCTCAACCTACCTACTTCCTCTTCTCTACCCTTTTCCCCCCAGAATCCTACTACATTGAGAAACCTTCATCTGGACTCCTTCTCCATGAGACAGGAATGCAAGTAACTTTAAAATATTTACATTCTTGGTTTTCCGTGGACAAAAAATAATGAGCCCTATAGCAAAATATATTCGTAGACACTGAGAGCAACGGGTGTGCTGTGTGTGTCGACTGTGATAACGCTAAGTTGACCCGAGAAGTGTGTGGTAGGATAGTGAGGTGTGTAGTGTAGATGTGCATGATGTGTGATGTCGGGGGAATCCGTAGTGTTCGTGTTGCGCGGTGTGTGCGTGTGTGTGCTGTGTGGACTGTGTGTGTTCCCTGTAGTCGTAGCTGTTTCTTTCTCTTGAGTGAATGCTGTCTGTAAGTGCGCCGAGTGCGTGCGTGCGTCGCCCGCTGCGCGCAGCCTGCGCCGCCAGTAGATGTGCTGAATACGCTAGCCAATAATATATGTTGCGAAGATATCACTATAATATAAAAGCTATTTTTTATATGTTTACATCTATGTTAGAGCTGCTAACTTATCTCCTCATGTGTGATGTGTCAGAGAGACGAAGAGACTGTGGTAAGAGTGAGCAGAGTAGGAGACCCCTCCCGAGGGATGAATGCAAGATCGAAGAGAATGCATACACGAGAGAGGAAGACATAATGATTCCAGATGCAAGAGAGAAGAGAAACCTGACGCGAAAGAGAGAGAAATCACCAGACGGAAGAGAGAGAGAGAGAGGCTAATCTGAGTAATGTCGGGTTAACTCCTGCACAACCAACCATAAAGACATTTTAAAGGTGACGTCTCGAGGGTTCATAGTGCTAAAACTTGATCCTTCTGTGCCTCAAGCAATGGCTTTGGATCCATTTATGATCCATCTTAAGCTAAGTGGAGATATCAGGGCCGGGACCCATTACTAAAGCAGTGTAGTGGAAAATGTGCAGTCAAATAGCTTCACCAAGCACTTCAGTCAGTACACAAACACACACACACACACACACACACACGCACACACGAACTTCGGATTAATATGATTTAATATACTTTCTTTAATCAATAGTTTGTTTCACTTAATTTTATACTACAAAAATTTTATACTCTCTCGCTCTCTCTCTCTCTCTCTCTCTCTCTCTCTCTCTCTCTCTCTCTCTCCTCTCTCTCTCCTCTTTTGCTTTTCTCTCTTCTCTCCTCTCTCTCTCTCTCTCTCTCCATCTCTCTCTCTATCTCTCTCGCCTAGAATTATACGACGATTCAAATATGACTAGTTTACTACTGCTATGCCAAAACATGTAAGTAGACAGTAGTATAGTAGTAGCAGTAGTGGTGGTAGTATTGTTTGTTTAGCCAGTAGGTGTTAATGAATCGTAATTATAGTTGTAAGTCTCGCAATTACATAATGACAGTTTTTAACAGCTATAACAGAGGGAGAGATGATAGGGAGGAGGGGAAGGAGTGAGGACGGAAGGAGGGACGGCAGGAGGGAAGGAGGGAAGGATGGATGGAGGGCGGGAGACAGAAGGAAAAGATGAAGGGAGGAAAGGCGAGGAGGGAGGGACAGGAGGGGGGGGGGGGGAAAAAACAACCACCAGGTAGAGGAACAGGTGTATGTAAGAAGCAGGTAAGGGTAAGGGGAGAGAGGAGGAAAGAAGGAGGGAGACAAAAAAAAAAAAAAAAAAAAAAAAAAAAGAGTAGAGGAAGGAGAAAGGGAGAAAGGGTTATGAAATTTAAGAGGAATGGGAGGGAAGAAAAAGGTGACGTGACAGAGCGAGAGAGAGAGAGAGAGAGAGGAGAGGATGAGAGAGAAGAGAGAGCGAGAAGAGGGCGGAGAGAGAGAAGAGAGAGAGATGGGAGAAAGGGGAGAAAGGATACTGAAATTTAAGAGGAATGGGAGGGGAAAGAAAAAAGATGACGTGACAGAGAGAGAGAGAGAGAATGAATTGAGGAGAGAGAGAGAGAGAGGAGAGAGAGGAGATGAGAGAGGAGAGAGAGAGAGGAGAGAGGAGAGAGGGAGAGAGAGAGAGAGAGATGGCGAGGGAGGGAGAGATGGCCCCCGTGGGATTAACAACAGTCCCCAGGGGAAGGAGGAGGAATGCACTGTACACGAATTTGAGAATAGAACGATATTTATGGAAAATACGAAAAGGAAATGGAAGGAGAGGATCCGAGGCTGTGTGTTCGCGATTAGGTGTGAGTATAGTGAATGTACCTTAATTAAACAGTTGCATTTAATTCCACTTGGCCATTCCTCCTCATCATAAACACATTAACATAAACAGACTCTTCTCTCAGTATCATATCCCAGCAAACAGTACACAGTGCTGCACTGTCTCATCCACCCCCTCATCCTCATCTACACAAACTTGTCCCTACATATCCATCTATCACCTACCATACACAGTGGTCTGAACTTGTTAGAATAACATCTCACTACCCCAGCCTTCCATTCATTGAACCATTTCATCATAACTTTAAGTATGTTAATCACATACCATTCAGGACTACTTCTCAGACATCCTTGCCCACCAATCACACATTCCTTTATCCTCTACATACTCTTTTAGGTAAATATGCAGTTTCAACCAATACTCCCTATTGACCAATACTCTACCATTCAAGTGTACCTACTCTTCTCAGACATCCTTGCCCACCAATCACACATTCCTTTATCCTCCACATACTCTTTTAGGTAAATATGCAGTTTCAACCAATACTCCCTTTTGACCAATACGTTTCTGACATAACTGGGGGGCTACGCCCCCTAAGACCCCCTGCTAGTTAACTAACCTAACCCGGGAATTGATTACGTAACCTAACCTCACTGGGGGGGTTTCGCACCCCCAGACCCCCATGTGATATTTCTCATTTCCGACAGCTGTTGTGTGGGTTAGAAATACTCCTTATAATAAGAACGAAACGTTCAGGATACTTAAAACCACCGATTGGTTGTGTTGTATTGTATTGGTCTAAATTGCACTTATACCCTTATGTATTTCACTTTTCCACCTACAGTACATGCATTCCACGCACTAGTCCTTTCCCCCCCTAAACACACACACATCAAGGTTACCTAGTTTATCTGCCGTGCCAGCACTCATTTTACATAATCTGCTTCTCTATCCATTCCATTCATACACCTTGCGTACCCACCCACTATCCTTCATTCGTTCCAATCTCACTTTATGCCACCGCCATCCGTATCCTTCACTTGACTCATTCTCTCCATCTCATCCTTGTCTCCTATTCTCCTCCTCCACTTCCCGCATCTTCCTCTCCCTTCCTTTGATCATCTTCTCTATACACTTCTAGCACAAGACACATTTCTTTTTTATTTGCACTTCACTTATTCCAGTCACCTATAGGCATTCGGCAGCATACCATTCATTGCACCCTTCACATTCCCCCTACAACGTCCTGACTGTAAGGAGCGTTGGCTTGTTACGCTCGCCAACTGCTCCGAGGCTTCAGAGTCGGCGGCACGGCTCAACAGAGTCGACAGCGGGCCTGCCATGTTACCGAGTGGGAGTTCCTGCCCAGCCGTCACCCTAGCCAGCCACACTACCTACACCACCAACTCGTATACCTGCACTTCAATTTGCACTTGTAAATATTCTGATTACACAAGTAAAGTTTGCACCTACGTGCTGTTTACGTAGCCTTATACCATGGCGCAGTGACTACAGGAGCAGCGTATAGTTGGTACCACGCCAAGATGCCGGAGACTAGGAGTCAAGCCGAGCGCCCCGAGGACCAGCCGTCAGCGGAGTTGTTTACGGCGCGGGTTTTGTGGACAAGCTTTCTTCGTTGTTGGAGATGCAGCAAGCACATGCCACAGAAGATCGCCGTGTGATGCAGGAGCTTCTGTCACGTGTGTTGGCAACCCGGGATGGTGCGAGTGGCGGAGTGGCTGATGTGGGGACGCCGATACCCCCACCGCGTCACCACGTTAGCCGCCCCCAAGCCCAGGCACCACACAAGCTTTCTCCCAACGTTTCCCTGCGTGAGTACAAAGTGTGGCGCAGTGCATGGGCGGACTATGAGGAACTGTTGCAGCTTCGGGAGCAGCCCGTACGGACCCAGCTGGCACACTTCCGGTCATGCCTCACCCCTGAGATGCGCGGCACGTTGGCGCACGCCGTCGGCATTGCTGAAGACAACGACACGTTGCCAGTGAAGGAGGTTCTGGATCGACTCACTATACACTTCCAGCGCCAGCGGAATGTTGCCTTGCGGCGTGTGAAATTTGAGGAACGCCGGCAGCAGGAGGGTGAGTCATTTGACGAGTTCTTTGTCACCCTCAAGGAACTTGCTGACGACGCGGAGCTGTGCAACAGCTGCCTGGACGATGATTTGGTGACCCGCATCACGTCCCGGGTTTGTGGCTGACCAAAACCTTCGACGGAAGCTACTTGCGATAGATCCTCCCCCAAGCCTCCCCGAGGCCTTGCGGCTGTGTCGCAGCGAGGAGTCTGCTCTTAACACCGAGACAGACCTCACCAGCACTCGCAGGACTGTTGGGAGAGCAGTAAGTACGAGACACCGATACCAGAGCGCATCTCGCCACCGCCATCATGAGGTTGGCTCCAAGTGTGTAGGGTGTGGAGATGAGCCTCACCCACAAGGACGCCAGAAGCAGTGCAAGGTATGGGGTAAGCGATGTGACGCCTGCGGTATCACCAGGACACTACAGCAAGGTGTGTCACAAAAAAGGCATCCACCAAGGTCGTACTAGTGAAGGAAAGGGGTGCCCAACCTCCTGGTGCCCGAAAAGCCCATAGTTTACGAATCAGGGACGTCAGACTCGCCGTACCGAAACATCGGGCGCCGAAGGTTTTCATCGGGTCGCCAGCTCAGAATTCCCTATAACTGGCCAGTGTAAGTTGCAGGTCACTCCCGACACAGGTGCCGAAGCAAACGTGATTGGTTTAAGTCAGCTTCGTTGTCTCGGCCTTAGTGAAAGTGATCTCTCAAACTGCCAGGATGAGGTGTTGGCCGCTAACAAGAGCCGGCTGACCCCCGTTGGCTCGTTTAAGGCCACACTTACGCTCGGGGAAGCCACTGTTAATACTACCATCGGTGTGTTTCGGGGTGGGCCCATGATGCTCTTTTTTTCCTGGTATGATTCCCGTGCATTACACATAATTCCCGAAGATTATCCTAAACAGATTTCTGCGGTGCGTTGTAACGAGACCTCCTCCCCCCATGCAGAGACTCTGCATCACATTCCAGCACAAGAGGGACGACAGGTAGACAAGGATCGCAAAGCATTCCTGAAAGGGGTTCTCTGACGTCCTGGTGGATTTCGGAGACTTTGACAACGGTGGAAGGCTCGCCTCCATGGTGGGGGCCCCCCATGATGATCCTTCGTCCTGACTCCCAGCCCTTTGCTCGTCACACGCCCAACAGTATTCCGTTGGCTTGGCAGGCGGATACGAAGGCCATGCTGGATACTATGGTTAAGCAAGACATCATAAAGCCGGTAGGTTGCTGAGGTGTCTGATTGGTGTCATCCCATGGTTGTCGCTCAAAAGCAGTCTGGCGGTGTTCGAATCACCGTTGACTTGTCAAGCTTACCGGCAGATGCTTCGCCCGACGCATCCATCCCCGTCGCCCCGCTCCGCGGCGATGCAGGTAACCCAGGGCTCCAAATATCCAAACCAAATATTTTTTTCCCCCTTAGACGCTATGTGGGGTTATTGGCAAATTCCCTTAAAGGAGGAGTCTCAGCCTTCTCACCACATTCTCACACCCTGGGGACGGTATAAGTTCCTAAGGGGACCGATGGGATTTGTCTCTACAGGTGACGAGTTCTGCAGGCGTGTGGACAATCGCATTGGAAAGTGTTGACAACTGCACAAAGATCGTCGACGATGTGCTTGTGTGGGACACTACTTACGAGGAGCACCTCGACCGGGTAAGGCAGATATTTTAAACGCTTCCGGCTTCACCGCATCACCATCAACCGGAAAAAGTTCATGTTTGCCTCCCCAACCGCCCATTTCTGTGGGTACATCATCTCAGAGGACGGTGTTAGTGCTGACCCGGGTAAAACAAAAGCGGTGGCAGATTTTCCAGTTCCCACCAACCTAACAACCCTTCGCTCTTTCTTTGGTGTTGTCAACCAACTAGCTGATTTCTCCCAGAGGTCGCCGAGGCAGCAGACACACTTAGGGCGCTTCTCAGCCAAGGAAAGAATTTGTTTGGACTCCAGCTCATCAGTCCCCCCTTTCAGGCGGTGAAAAGGCCCTCTCGTCGACCCCAGTCCTGGCTCACTTTGACCCTGCTCTACCTACAGTCCTGCAAACTGACGCCTCCCGTCTCAAGGGACTTGGTTACGCCCTGCTCCAGCGTCACGGTACCAAGTTGAGGTTAGTGCAGTGTGGGTCAAGGTTCCTGAGCGATACTGAAACTAGGTATGCTGTGGTGGAACTATAATTGCTTGCTGTCGTGTGGGCTATGAGGAAGTGCCGGATGTACTTGCTTGGCCTTTCTACCTTCGAATTGGTGGTTGACCACAAGCCGCTCGTTCCCATCCTTGACCACCACACCCTGGACGCAATAGACAATCCTCGCATCCAGCGGCTGAAGGAGAAAATAGCACCATACGTCTTTAACGCCACCAAACATTCGATATGATGGACGTCACAGAAAGGGCATAATCACGAGAGTTATGTCTGACCAGGCGGTTGAAGTCGATGGAATCCCCCGCCACGTCAGAGATCTTCACCGTTGCACGTCACACGATTCTGAAGTAGAAGCGGTCACCACGGACGGCGGGGACGAGGAGCTTCTTATTCAACTCCCTGCTCAAGTTGAAGTGAGAGAAGAATCTGGCTCAGAGGATGATGCAGATATGAGCCAGACCGTGAGTTGCCGAGGCGTTCCTCAAGGATCAGAAGGGCTCGAGTATGCGACCTGTGTGATTAGTATATCAAGGGGGAGTGCAGTTCAGTGGGTAGTTTAGATCTTAATGACTGTTGGACCTGTAATCAGTGTTGGGTAGTTTATCTTTGGGAAGCAAGCGTTAGGCGGCGCTGATCGTATATACATCGACGTGGCAGGAATCACGTGATCAAGCGAGGTGGGCCGAGTCAAGATTAATAGTTTGTTGATCCTGGGCTGAGTGACGGAGGAAGGTGGAGGAGGGAGACGACGTAACCACTCTGCCACAGCCGGACGGCTGCCGTACTCTGTGCAAGCAACGCCTACCCGCCTACTCAGCAGTGCACCTTGTTAACTCTTGTTTTGCTGCTGTCCATTACTTAAGTATTCTTAAGTAAAGAGAAAACGCAAGTCCTTGTTTAATTACTGCTACACTTTGCAAGTACCAACGACAAGGTTATTGACTTTACAAAGTGCCACCACGCCAGGATGAAACTGGTGGGAACCTGGTGGGATCGTACGCAGGGACGCTGCACGCGAGCCCACACCTCTACCAACCGGGCCACCCTGACGGGTGAACCGAAACAGCAGTCGGAAAAAGTACGTACGTACGTACCAACCTAAATAATGAAACCCTAGTGAGCTAAACGTCATGGATAATGCATGTATTAAGAATAGATAAACGACAAGACCCAAAGGAGTGAAATTTCTAACCAAGAAACTGCTTGATAAGAGGCACCATTTTGCGACTTCCCGGACCGCGACCTTCAAACCACCTCATAGTTACTCTGGTCTCGAAGGCATTCAATCGGTGACAATCATTTGATCACAACCAGGAGATACTTACCAATAAATTCATTGTAATAAAAAAAAAGATATCCTGGTATCTTGTCTTTGCTTTCCTCCCCCCCCCCCTCCCCCCCCCACACACACACAAAGCCTATACTGCACAAGTTTATGTGCAATTTATTTGGGCTACTTTTCGGACACCGTGACTTCACAGTTTAGTTGGAGTACCTTTGCGTAACACAAGGATCATAGCTCTCAGGGTCAGACAACAGGTTTGAAAGGGAGTAAAAAATATAATGAGCGGTGGGGTATGGTACAAATTTGTTAGCAACCCATTAACCAACGTCACAGTCCCCTGTAACACCTGCAAGTCTCTCAAGCGGCTCATGTAATAATCTATCAATTCATGATGTGAAACACTGATCATTCATGATAAGAGTTTTTGATGACATGACTCCTAATGTTGTTACCTCTCGAGTGTGAGAGGACACTGGTTGTATCCATTATTGATCATAACCTTTACCATAATCGTATACTATGCATAGTTTGTCACAATAACCTGGGAACACAAAGATTCCAATGGAGAGACTCATTAGCGTGGTGATTCACATCGAGCAACAAATGGAGTGGTAGCAGTGACGTTAACACGATCAATGTTGCCAGATGCTAATAAAAAAACAACGAAACCTTATCCATCGTAAGAAAAATAAAACAATGTATCAAAACAAGTTGCAATTACAAATACCACGTCATTAATTGATGCAATAAAAATATAGTCATAAAAAACATACAGTCAAGGCATAGGCAAAACGTTACTCAACATTCTTCTTAAAGGATCAATATTGTCAGAAGCCACCGCCCGCACCTGACCTTAACGCTCATAGGATGACGCAGAACTCTCATGGGCAAGGCAAGGGAACAAAGAACCGTGTGTGTGCTGCCATGTGTACAAAGTAATGGGAATGACGGAAGTGATAAATATCTAACTAAAGTGCTGAAACGAAAATGTACGAGAATCGATGGCTGGCCTGGAGGTGCTTAGGTTAGGCGGCGATTGAAAGTAGCAACGATGACTTTGAAAGCGATGCAATGCGTGTATGATCCCTTGTTTCTGTTACTTGTCAAAAACAATGGAATGTCACACTACGATATCTCCTAATGAATTTTTAAAAAATGTAGACTTAATTTTGTAATTTATATGTAGAGATTCAAGGTTTAGTCTGCACACGAGGGATGCAATGGAATAACTGTGCCACTGCAAGACCGTTTTTCCGAGCCGCCACTTCTCGTTATCAACACAACAATTAAGTTTCGTAATAGAAAACATCAATTCATAGTATTTAAACTTAAATACAAGAATAATTGCCGGAAATTCAGCTGGTTGGCTTTTTTTGTTTATGTTTGTCTGATATATATTAGTAGAGGACCCTACCATTGAGCCCGTGACCAATTTCTCCTTATCAAGGTTTGAAGGTGGTTTTTAAATGAATTGAGGATACTGAACAAAATAAGCCCCTATGTCCCTCGCAAAAGTGCGGGCTAACTCCGCCAGGGGGCAAAATCCAAGATGGCCGCCGTGAAAACTAGATTTGTCATATCTTCACTCATTTAATAGCTATTAATATGTTCTTGGTGTCTAAATGTATGTTTTTTAGGTCAAGGAAAGCAATAAAGACATCATAGAGTGGATTTGTGGACAAAAAGTCATTGTAATTGAATATTTTATTAAAAAATTCACACGAAAAATGTCAAAATGTCTCTACGTTTGATGTTGCCCTGGACGCAGATCTATGACAACAGCAAGTATGGAAGGTGGATGGTGGAGTACTGGCTGGAGCTGAGCAATCTTCCTGAGGAGAGAACAGCCTACATGAGGGATGGTTTGCTTTCCCAGTCGGTCACTGGTAAACCTTACTCTATGTCTTGTTTACCCCTTGATCTGTGGATAGAAATGACCATGAACAAAGGATCGAAGATGAATGCTGGTTGGCTTAAAATCCTCAAAAATGAGAAGATGTTGCTCACTGATTCAAGAAATGTTAACTCCGTCAACCAAGTCAGATCATCTCTACATACCATGGCACAGAATACCCTGTCAACACAGCAACACAGTGAAAACACAAAAACACGTTTGAAGCTGGATGAGCAGGCGATACAGGATATTGATAGCTGCATCACTGAATTTTCCTGTGACCCATTCAACACTAGACAATCCTAATCTGAGATCTCTTCAATCTGGTGTTCTGGCTTCTACTGCACTTGTTAATGACTTCGAGTCTGCTCATCACGATGGTGAAGATCTGTTCAGGATATTCTGCAACGACCGCATGTTGAGTGACAATATACCATTTTACTCTACAGTGCACAGAAACTCACGACGGAACTTCAGTAATCCACCACCTGTTATAGGTGACAATACTGACAAGGTTACCAAATCAGAGGCCATGGAGAACAAGGCAATGGCGCCCATCATAGCACTAGCAGAAGTACACGACGACAAGTTTAACCTCATTAACGTGATGGAATATCGAGTGACAGATGAATGTTTGCCCATATATAACGTTAACGGGACAATGAGAAAGACCCAAAAGTCCAAATTGGTGGATAAATTATATATGGAGACCTTGGATTCCAAGGAGTACATTGCTATAGTTGATATGGGATGCATATGGCGTCTGTCATCCCCATTATTTGAGGACCGTGAACAATCAGATGGTACTAGCTTCACATGGCGGGATTATGCTTCCAAGATGTTGTCCATAATAATGTCCAGACACAAAAATGCTTCAAAGATTGTGTTGGTGAATGACCGCTATGACTTGCCATTTACCATCAAAGACAGTGAACGAAATCTTCGCTCTAGTAATATTGAAGGCTCTAAGAACATCTTCATCCGGCCTTCAGACAAATTTCCCTCAGCTAGAGCTTTCCAGGATGTGTTGCACAATCCAGCTAATAAACAACGCTTGCAGTCATTTCTCCAAGATGAGATCCGTCTAAGGTGCTGTGAACATTCCAATGTCCAGTTTGTATATTCAGTGGGTCCAAAGTGTTGGAATTTATCCACAGTAGACAGAATTGACAATTTTGAATGTGAACACATCGAAGCAGACACGATTCTCTTCTTTATATATTCCCAAATCAGAAGATCAGGCATTGATACTGATGTTGTCATTGATGCTGAAGATACAGACGTTCTAGTTTTGTCTGCATATGTTGCCCATACAATAGATGGAGTGTTAGCAGTCAAGAGGAAGAAGAACATGATAGATTGTAAAAAACTATGCTCCAAAGAGGTAGCAGAGATTATAGTTCAATTACATATTCACAGTGGATCAGACACCACAACTGCCTTTTTTGGCCACGGGAAAGCATCAATTTTTACCAAGGGAATCTCAGATGATGCTCTGCTGTGTTGTTTTGGCAAGTCATTGCCGGTTACACAGTCTGTTCTGAATGACATGGCAATATTCACCTTAAGATACATCTATAATGACAAGGTGAGCAAATCTATGGGTGAAGCAAGGGCACGAAAATGGAACCAGATGAAGAGAAAATCAACACTGAGACTTCCACCAGATTCACATGACCTGAAGGTAACAAGAGGAAATTATCAAACACACATGCTTCTCAATTATCATAAGGTAGATCCTTCTCCGTCTCCACTTTCACATGGATGGGCTGTTGAGAATGGCTTGTGTAAGCCAGTGCGATACACAAGACCAGCACTACCAATGCATTTGAAGGATGTCGTTCAACTTCAACACCTAACACCAGGAGATACTGATTCAGGAGAGAGCGATTCATATGATGAAGACGAGGATAATGACATTGATGTATAATATTGCCCATTCATCTATAATAATATAAGCGAAAGTGTGTCTGTCTGTCTGTCTGTCTGTCTGTCTGTCTGTGTGTGTGTGTGTGTGTGTGTGTGTGTGTGTGTGTGTGTGGTATAGGTTCCGCCCCCCGTGGCGCAATCACCTCAGATGGCACATTTTTGGAACCGGGTTGACCAGGGGAAGGTCATAAGCCCACTTATGAGATGATTCGATCACTTTTTTTTTTTTTTTTTTTTTAGCAGCCTATTAGCGATAATTGTGAAAAAAAAAGTGGGTTGCGAGAATTGAGGAAACCTTGATGTAGGGTGATGGGTAATGGGTGAGTGAATGGGTGGGGTCATGGGTAATGGGTGTGGGGTGATGGGTGAGTGAATGGGTGGGGGGTGATGGGTTGGGGGTGATGGGTGATGGGTGAGGGAATAGGTGGGGGGTGATGGGTAATCTATAATAATATAAGCGAAAGTGTGTCTGTCTGTCTGTCTGTCTGTCTGTGTGTGTGTGTGTGTGTGTGTGTGTGTGGTATAGGTTCCGCCCCCCTTGGCGCAATCACCTCATATGGCACATTTTTGGAACCGGGTTGACCAGGGGAAGGTCTTAAGCCCACTTATGAGATGATTCGATCACTTTTTTTTTTCTTTTTTTTTTAGCAGCCTATTAGCGATAATTGTGAAAAAAAAAGTGGGTTGCGAGAATTGAGGAAACCTTGATGTAGGGTGATGGGTAATGGGTGAGTGAATGGGTGGGGTCATGGGTAATGGGTGTGGGGTGATGGGTGAGTGAATGGGTGGGGGGTGATGGGTTGGGGGTGATGGGTGATGGGTGAGGGAATAGGTGGGGGGTGATGGGTAATGGTAAATATAAGCGAAAGTGTGTCTGTCTGTCTGTCTGTCTGTCTGTGTGTGTGTGTGTGTGTGTGTGTGTCTGGTATAGGTTCCGCCCCCTGTGGCGCAATCACCTCATATGAAACATTTTTGGAACCGGGTTGACCAGGGGAAGGTTTTAAGCCCATTTATGAGATGATCCGATCCCTTTTTTTTTTTTTTTTTAGCAGCCTATTAGCGATAATTGTGAAAAAAAAGTGGGTTGCGAGAATTGAGGAAACCTTGATGTAGGGTGATGGGTAATGGGTGAGTGAATGGGTGGGGTGATGGGTAATGGGTGTGGGGTGATGGGTGAGTGAATGGGTGTGGGGTGATGGGTTGGGGGTGATGGATGATGGGTGAGGGAATAGGTGGGGGGTGATGGGTAATGGTAAATATAAGCGAAAGTGTGTCTGTCTGTCTGTCTGTCTGTGTGTGTGTGTGTGTGTGTGTGTGTGTGTGTGTGTGTGTGTGTGTGTGTGTGTCTGGTATAGGTTCCGCCCCCCGTGGCGCAATCACTTCATATGGCACATTTTTGGAACCGGGTTGACCAGGGGAAGGTTTTAAGCCCAATTATGAGATGATCCGATCACTTTTTTTTTTTTTTAGCAGCCTATTAGCGATAATTGTGAAAAAAAAGTGGGTTGCGAGAATTGAGGAAACCTTGATGTAGGGTGATGGGTAATGGGTGAGTGAATGGGTGGGGTGATGGGTAATGGGTGTGGGGTGATGGGTGAGTGAATGGGTGGGGGGTGATGGGTTGGGGGTGATGGGTGATGGGTGAGGGAATAGGTGGGGGGTGATGGGTAATGGGTGAGTGAATGGGTGTGTGGTGATGGGTAATGGGTGAGTGAATGGGTAGGGGGTGATGGGTAATGGGTGAGTGAATGGGTGGGGGGTGATGGGTAATGGGTGAGTGAATGGGTGGGGGTAATACATACATTTCTACATCCATGATTTCAGGAAAGTTAGAAGGGGCTATCTGGAGAGTCCGTGTTTGGTGGGCCGAAGGCCCACCAAACACAGGTGGTGGGCCGAAGGCCCACCACCAATAGCCCTCCGCAGGAGCTAGCCAAAAAGTCCGCCCGGAGGGCGGCTTTGCGGCTAGTGTTATCCATAATTGTCAGTTAAATAGTTATGATAGGTTGTGGATTTTGCCTGATTTATCTGAAATATGTAATGAGTTAGGATAAATCGATAATTGTTTTCAATTTTGATTAAACAAATTAATTCATGTATATTAGCATTGAAAACCTTGGTTTGAAAGACCTATTTGTTGACACCTAGAATACATCGGCAATATACACATACTAATAGAACAAATTCAAATTGTGTATCAGCCATATCGTGTTACTTGGAGTTCTTGTAACACGTTTTGAGATGAATTGGGCTAAAAAAAAATTCAGTAACATCAACTTGAGTTATAATCCAGTGATAAAAAGCTTCATGTGATTAGTGGCCAATAAGCATGATACGGTTCTCAAAAATGATGAATATTGAAATGTTTTGTCTTCATTTTTTAATAAAATAATCAATTACAATGATTTTTTGTCCACAAATCCACTTATGATGTCTTTGTTGATTTCCTTGACCTAAAAAACATACATTTAGACACCAAGAACATATTAATAGCTATTAAATGAGTGAAGATATGACAAATCTAGTTTTCACGGTGGCCATCTTGGATTTTGCCCCCTGGCGGAGTTAGCCCGCACTTTTGCGAGGGACATGGGGGCTTTTTCGTTCAGTATCCTCAAGTCACTTAAAAACAACCTTCAAACCTTGATCAGGAGAAATTGGTCACGGGCTCAATGGTAGGGTCCTCTATTATATGTATATGTATAAGAATAGCAAAGAGGCGTTCTTGTAGTGGTTTTTTCTTCTAACCGTGGTTAATGCTGCTCATTTCGCTGTGTTCTTTGTCAGAGGAAATGAAATACTGGTCCGTGTTCAACTGTTCATCGCTTTTTACTCACATCGGTTGCGAGCTTTTTTTTTTTTTTTTTACCTCAAAGCCTCGTCTCATGCATATAGTATTGATAATAATAATGATGCAATGATTATGAACTGTAATAGACATTGTGATAATAAAATAACCAACGTGAATTAATTATTATCATCATAATGTGATAGCAAAATAAAACAAATCAATATCAATGATTATAATGCTGATGATAATAATAGTAATAATACAGCGCAGTGCACGTTAACATGAGTATGACCATCACTCTAAAGCAGGTTCTGAAACACGGTTATATTTGTGCTGAACTTTTATCAGATCTTTATCACCAAGATTCTACAGGAGACTGAGCCGATAATTATCTGTACGTTCATAGATTCGGTAGTCAAGGAAGTGTCTTTTTTTTTCTTTTTCTTTTCTTACATCATAAAGAATTGGCCAAGGGAAAAAAAAAGAGGTAACAAAAAACCCGCTTAGTTGCCAGTCCCTATAAAGAAAACAGTAAGATAATATATAAAGGGGGTGGGCCAATTTAGTTCGAGTTTTAGTTCGGCTACTCGGCAAGGCCTGTTTTATATATTAGCCAAAGATGTAACTCCAATAGATTAGATTGAACAAGACAAAGAGAATGAACATGGTGTATCTAGCAATAGCGATAAGGAATGCGGTACTGATGCTGATTTTCTCGTAGCTCCTGAGAGGCGGTTTCAAGCGGGTGTTGGACGGAGACGCAGATAACGGCGTGACCTGCGTCAGTGCAGGGAAATCTGAAACCACGCCAGGTATGGAATCACCCAAGGAGTTGTCGATGATGGCATGGAAGATAATCACCAAGAAACTAATGACGATGCAGAAGAGAAGCCACACGTCCACCATCTTGAAATAGGATGTCTTGGGGAGCGATGAGGATACCTGTGTGAAGAGCGTGGCCATGACGAGGAGAGACGTGAGGGTCGTCATGACGCGAACCTCAAAGATGTGTGGACGAAAGAACAGACTGACGTAACTAATGACCAGTAGGATAAGGGAAGGCGTGTAGATGTTGAGGATCGCGTAACCTGATCGTCGCGTCAGGGGAATACGCACCCTTGCTTCGCTAAACTCTCCGCTGTTGTCATAGTGAAGTGTAGGTTGTTCTAAGTGGTACTCCAACAGCATCTTACTCCCGGTATACACAGCAGTGGTCTCTACGGCACTGAACTGAAGGTAATTGCTTGAGGCAGATAGAATACGTAAGTGCATGTCGCAGTACTGAGAATCAAATGGATACAACATCAAGTCGAAGTCGCATACATACATAGTGTTGTATTTCCTGGAGAGCACGAGTTGGTTGTCCTCCCCAGGGTACAACACCACCTCCCCTGGGGCACCGCCGTCGCGCTGTGTGGAAGGTTGGAGCTGCTGGAGGTGGAGGGAGGTTTCCAAGTCGACCTCTGTGTGTTGATGACTCTCTGTATTGATGAATGCGACGATGGGTGTCCAGAGGGTTATCATGCTGGTGTGCGTCACCTTGTTGAGGCTGTCGTTAGTCTTGAGGTTGAGAAAGGTGAGACGGTTGTCGAACCACTTCATTCTCACTTCATATGTCAGTTTCATGGTCATTTTCGTCGTCTCAATTGCTGTAGAATCTATAATGATTTCTAGAGCCACTGGTAAGCTTGAGGTTTCGTGCTTTTTACTAGGTCTTGGAGGAAGATCCATTTTGTAGTTACCCGGCTTAGTAATGAGCTCGCAGTTTGCCTCGTCGCTGTGGTCGAGACAGTCGTATTTGAGGTCGCACCGGTTCTCGAGGGGGATGCAGGTGGCGTCATCACAAGTGTAGCTGTTGTCCTGGCGGCATGGCGTCAGGACGAGGGTGCGCTGGCCATCCATCTGGTCGCACACCTTGGACTCGAGGTGCCACACGCGACGGCCCATTGGCATTCCCATCTCAGACATTGGATCTAGCTTAGCTATAGTAGTGTTTCTTACCACATTGACCCAGAGCCATTCCTCTCCTTCCTTGCGGATATGGTACTCTCCATAGCCTTTAAAAATTAGGTGTCCTAAAGCCTCCTGATAAGCAATGAAGTTGATATTACGGAGTTCTAACTCACAGGTGCCGAGAAATGAGAAAATCTGCAGCTCCTGAAACTCACAAACGGAGCACTTGGAGTTTGTGAGACAATCGTAGTCTGCCACTCCATTATGCTCTATCTTGGCACAATTCTCATAGAAAATTCCATTTGGTTCTCCGTCTTTCCACGCCGGGACAGCGGCTGGAGCATTGTCATAGTGGGTCACCCAAGCGCCCTCTTCTTCAGTATCAATCAAGGAAGTCCAAAAATCACCTCGGCAATAAACAGATTCATCAGGCCAAGTCTTAGCCGAAAGATTAAACCAAAACGTCACTTCTTCCATGGTTGTGGGCAATGGGAGGTGGCTGCCCAGCGCCTCACATATGTAGAACGCAAAATCTCGAGGTCGTGATGGGAACCAGAAGTAAAACTTGTCCTTAGTGTTGTCGCAGAAGTGGGAGAGCGGCACGTTGTAGTCGGTAACATTCGAGAGTGTCCAGCCTGCCTGCCACGAGATGTAATTCCCCTGTGGATCTGTCCTGCACTGTGCTATCTCCTCCACCACGTCCTGCGTCATCGGGTAGTCCCACACATTCACCTGCCGACGAGGCACCAGCACATTACAAAACAATTAGTGTAGATTTTAAAAAGAAGTAGGGAAAAACTGGTTCACAAATAGGGTGGTAAATAATTGGAATGGACTCAGTCGTCAGGTGGTCAGTGCGGAGTCATTAGGGAGCTTTAAAAGAAGACTAGATCATTTCATGGATGGGGATGAAAGGTGGATGTAGGTAGTGTTAAATAACAGTAACTACTTCGTGTAAGTCTCACGGCCTCTTGTAGCTTCCTTATTTTCTTATGTTCTTATGTTCTTATTTTATGTTATGATGATAAACTATAAATCAGAGGCTTCTCATATGAGTAGTAATGGATTTAGATTCTAGAAGCAATACCCACAATTATGAAATACAATTTATTACTGGAAAGAAAATCTGACTATGTATTACTCAAGTGAAATGTGACAAGTAATGCACAAATGGAAAAAAAAAAGAGAAAACGTGAATTCTGAGCCTGTAATTTTCCATGAGGTGTACAGTCCCTGCGCCGCCTGTATCACCTAATAGTTAATGCCATGCACGGGCCCTGCTTAGGTTACGGTGCTATTCCTCTTTTATCATC
Source organism: Chionoecetes opilio (assembly GCA_016584305.1). Lineage (NCBI taxonomy): Eukaryota > Metazoa > Arthropoda > Malacostraca > Decapoda > Majidae > Chionoecetes > Chionoecetes opilio. The sequence continues at coordinate 104,937 of JACEEZ010025463.1, forward strand.
CTCTCCTGCAATTTTGAGCGAGATGAAGGTTATTTAGATAGACGGTGTGGGTTGCTATTTATTTTCAATCCTTTTATTTCTCCTTTTTTTTTTTTGCTTCTGTTTAAAATATAATAGATGTAAGTAAAGCTTAAAAAAAAAATAATAATAATCTGGATCACCTGAGAGAGGGCGCCACTGTAGCTCTGCATGAGGCCCTCGTTCTGGCCCAGCCGCGCATAGTTCCCGTAAACAGGTCCTCCAACGTTGTAGGTCATTTCATACACCAGATTGCCGTCGATATAGGTGTGATACTTGTAGTCCGTGTGGTTGTAGGTGAAGCAAATATGGTACCATCTGCGGCGAAGAATAAAGGTCTATCATTCTTTCTATGCAATATTATTTTTATATTTTTTACATCACAAAGGACTGACCAAGGGCACAACAAAAAGAGGTAACACAAAGCCCGCTTAGTTGCCAGTCTCTATAAGGAAGACAGTAAGAGAATAAAAAAGGGGGGTGGGCCAATTTAGTTCGGGAGGTGTCTTTTCACTCTTCTCTTGAAAAGATTTAGGTCATAGGAAGGTGGAAAAATAGAAACAGGAAGAGAGTTTCAGAGTTTAAAAAAATATAATAAAGCTGATCGATGAATCTAATATATTATAGGAGTAGCCGTGTGTCTGTCTGTGTGTCTGTCTGTTTTGGGTAGCCGAAACTGTAAATTCAATTTTGATGAGAGTAGGCTCAAAAAATCGCTAATAAATCGTAGGTGGTAAGCGGCTTAGTCCCATGTCGATTGAATCATTTTGAAGGGGGGTTTTGGGCTAAAAACACTTTTAGGAGTATTAGATGACAGGAAGAAACTCTCCGGTAACGTCTTGCCGCATGTCACTTACTCCGTAGACTCATGTACTTACCGTTTGTGTGTGTGTGTGTGTGTGTGTGTGCAAGCATGCAAGCATGCATGCTGTGTGTGTGTGTGTGTGTGTGTGTGTGCGTGTGTGCATGTGTGTGTGCGTGCGTGCGTGTCCGTTTGTATTCATCTAGTTGTATTTTACAGGGCCAGAGCAATGCTCGTGTGGCCCCGTCTCCATATCAACATTTTTATCATTCATCCTTAGTGCTTTGTGTTGGCCGAAGCCAGCACCCCGGAGAGCAGGTCACAAACCCCGGCTAACACCCGGTACCCATTCACTGCTGGGTGGACAGGGCCTCGGGTTTTAAGGAAACAACCCATCTGTTTCCGCTCCGCCCGGGGATCGAACCCGGGACTTCTCGGTTGTGAACCGAGCGTGCTTCCCCTACACCACGGAGTATCCGTGTGTGCCATGTGTGCGTGTGTGAGTGTGTGTGTACTACAAACATCAATACATGGGTCCGAAGGGCCCACAAACACTTGTAGATTAGCTAAATAAATAATTGGAAGGAAATATATGAATGTGATAAATGTGCAATGTGAGTCTATAGTCCGATGCAATTTCTGCAATCCGTATTATTTTGTATTGACATTTTCTACAGCGGCAGTCTATACCGTGATATTATTTATGATGAGCTGATGATTCAACATGTATACTGTTTATTAATCGTGACTATACATAAGATAAATTCATGCAGTCAACACACACAATCGCACAATCCAAGTATTATATCATAACTTTTCCCTATAGTATACTAATCAAGGAACAAGACAACGACAAGACACCTCCCGAACTAAATTGGCCTACCTCCCATTCTTTATTCTCTTACTGTCTTCTTTATAGGGACTGGCAACTAACCGGGCTTTTTCATACCTCTTTTTTTTTGTCCTTGGCCAGTCCTTTGTGATGTAGAAAAAAAATAAAATATATATCACATAACATAAGAACATAAGAAAAGTAATATTTGCCCTCTATTCGTTGACATCTAAAGGCTTCACGTACCTGTAGGTCCTGAGCTTATTCTCCAGGGGTTGAAAGTTCCACCGGTGTGCGATGACGGGCCTCACACGGTCCAGCCACAGCTCACCCTTCAGCTGCGCGTGCAAGTCCAGCGGCTGATCGCGGAGCTGGAAAAACGTGCCTCGGGAGTGCAGGAAGAAGAGCTTGAAGCGGCCGCACAAAGTCATGGAGTCCATCATGCGACCTCGATCCAGTTTATCCTTATACTCCGCCACCGACCACCAGGTAGCCACGCCATCTTTCTGAAACTCCATCACCTGCACGCACCCAACACCTCCTGCTAAGTATATCACCGCCAGCAGGAAGAGAAGGAAGATACTCAGTAATCCCCGGCAAGCACTTATGTACGCTTTGATATCCTCCAACATCGTTATCGTCATTGTATTCGTTATAGCTCCTTATTTGGATTTAAGAACATAAGAAAATAAGGAAGCTATACAAGAAGCCGTGAGACCTACACGTGGTAGTTCCTGTAAATTTGTTTTTATTTGTTTGTGTTTTTTTAGACTTCACATAGTATTTATCTTTAGGTAAGAGCGATCAGGTTGACGCCGCGTGTTAGACTTCTCGCCGTCTGGCCTGTCTGTCCCGTCTCGTTCTCTGCCACACTGTGCCGTTATGATGGAGCGGCGTTAGGTATTCACTTGACTTATGCCTGAAGGGATAGTCAATAGTGGCGATTATTCATGAGTACATTTTTTTAACGGGTGATACTGCGTTGTGAAGAAATATTCCTCATGGTTATTGATAGTGGTAATCGGGTATCTTTGGCAAATATATGTGATAGATATCTGGTTGGACTTTCAGGAATTATACTTAAATGTAAAAAAAACCACATTCTTTGTGGAATCTGAGAAGGAAATGTATATTAGACAGCCAACACATAACAAGGTAGGTTCCCACGTCCTTGTGTGATGTTTTTTACCACAGGGCGAATATCTTTTTTCTCGTTTCCTGAAAGAAAATATCGCTGACTATTTAGCAAAACCGTAATAATTTCCTTATGTATAATAGAACTCGGATACTATAATGTCTTTCTTGAATATGAAAGACATATTTTTACTACGCACTGAAACAGAAATTTGATCAATGCAAGCCTTTTTTTTTATTGGAACCTTATGCATGTCGATGCGACGCAGGATTAATGTTGAATCAGAAAAGTTTAGTGAGAGTAAAAAGATTATCTGTCTAGGAATGTGTGTGTGGGCACGCGAGCACAATGTTATTTCACTGGCCTTGATATTCAGTCTGAACAAACATACTGTAATAACTTTAGAAGAAAACTAAACTTCTATGATTTGAGGCTGTGGTTTCCATCGATTGTTTTTTTTCTTCAATAATTATAAACTGCGTTGCTATAATCATGGATTTCTGGACTACGAGAAATGGAAAGAAGATTTATTGACATAATCAGCAATGAAACTCGCAATAAGCAAAGACAAACACGTCAAAATGAGGAGGAGACGAAGAGTTGTATAGGAAAGCTGGCTGGGGGAAAGAGCACAAAGGAGACAATGAATTAGGATGTTAGTATAAGGACCAAAACTAATGAAAATGCTTTAGTATCCCAGGTGAAATAACCAAGGGAAGAGTTGACAAGTCTGTTAATTAAGGAGACTAAGTTTGAAGAAGACCTAAGAAGCGATACTAAGCGTCAAAGATCACAAGAAGAAAAAGAGGGTCGTGAGTGGCCTTGGCGAATAGTTGCTGGTGCCCGGACCGCTGTTGCTGGTGTTGCTGGGTGTCATCAGTCCAAGTCTTGTGTTCACTGTAGAAATATCGGCGACCTGAAAAGTCTGTACCTTGGGTCTAGATACAGTTGCAATTAATGCCTTGTCGAAAGCTTTAATAGCTGTATTTCACCTAATTATCAACTGTTGCTCACCACTGCCGGATAAACACTTTTTTCTATAGTGTGTTCATTTGTGTGTGGCCTTTGTGGTAATTGTAAGGTCTTATTACTGATGCGCTATATTCCTGGCATAGATTTTTTTTTTGGGGGGGAGGGTTGCCAAACTGTAAACTTTCTCATCCTATATTGTTCTGCCCATAATCTGAACTTTTTCTGCCAACTGCTATGGCAATTATTCTCCAACGGGAGTCGGAGATTCTCAGTATACTGATAAAGAGTAGTTTGTTATCGATTTTACTGTTTTAGTTGAGTGTTAGGAGCAGAGCGCGTCACGAATGATTCCCGAGTCCCCAGGAGGACATGAATTGATTTTGTTAATAAAAAAGAGAACTCAAAGCCGATCTGTACAAATGGGGGGAATTCAATGTATAATCAAGTACCGTCTGCATTTTTTTTTTTACTTCGCGTACAGTTAAGTCACAGCACAGTTGTACAGGTAAATGCTGCTAAACATGATTTTTTTCCATATGCTGGTTCCTGCCTGACATTAAGGGGTTAGACAACCTGTTCTCACTTGTTATTATATATGTTTTTTAGGAGTGCAATCACGTATCAGGCACAAATACTGAGTAAGGTGAATACGGCCGAAGGAAAAGGATAATAGAAAAATAACCAAAAGTAATGAATAATAAAAATAACTGCATACGTAAATGAAATGTGGACTGAAAATGTTTAAAGTAAAGTAAGTAAATAAATAAAATCATTTAAATACGTAAAAAAAAAAAAGAGGAACAAAATGATAAAACTAATGCAATTTACCAGTAAAAAATAACTCATCCTATATAGATGCTATATTGGATGGTACATAAATAACAAGGAGAATAAAATAATTGACAGCAATGAAGTATGTGTAAGTGTTCCCGGCAAAAAAAATATTAAACTGTCGTGTTTGTTAGAAGGGCGAGTGTTAGTGGGAGCAGTGTTAGGGGGAAGTGGCGGTGCACCAACTGGCGACCACCTCCACCCCGAGCACCAGCAGCCCGATCACGTAGCCGCTGAGGAGCACCACGAACATACCCTGGCGAGGGAAGCAGAGAGAGAGAGAGAGAGAGAAGAGAGAGAGAGAGACAGAGAGAGAAAAAAAAAAAATGTTAGTACATCTAATCATGTCATTAATTCATCATTTCGTATCACACACATGGATGGATATGTTGCACAATGATATGTATACATGAGTATATCCATAGGCTACACGTATATATTGTTATGAAATGTGTGAAAAATGTTTTAACTAAGAAAAAGAAACAATACCAGTATATGCTCTTGACCGTGTGAATGAACGCAACGCGTACATCTGTAAAAAGATGGAAAAGATGCAGATGCAAACGTTTACATCTGCAAGAAGACCATTTTGTGTCTGGAATTGCATATTTTCAGGTGTTTCAATTTTTCATTAAAATCGAATCCCTTGTTTCGTGTACAAGTGTTTCCGTTTTTCAATTTTTTCATTGGAGGCCACACTATATATATAACTAGCAGAAAGATGCCCTCCGGGCACCTTTCTCCTAGCTCCTGCGGAGGGCTGTGAGCCTGCGGCCCAATGCGGGGGCCGCAGCTTTGTTTCGGTTTTGAGCCGAAATTAGTGAAGGAAGGGAGAAAAACAATGTCAAGTCTGATAAATAAAATAATTTAATTTACTAAAATTAATAATAGTATCCCCATAAAATGTTCATTCTCTCTAGTATGAATTTTAGAGAAAATGTTCCAGCAGAGACTATAGCAGCCACAGCCGTTTTTAGGTTGTTTTTGCTGGCCACGCCCACCAGGGTCGGCCACGCCCATCGAAACATAGCCTATGTTCTCCGCTGGGTCATGAGGATTCCAAATATGTGCGGCATGTGGGGTTTTGGCCATCTGTAGCCGAGCCACAGCCGTGTTTAGGTTGTTTTTGCTGGCCACGCCCACCAGGGTCGGCCACACCCATCTAAACATGACCTATGTTCTCCGCTGGGTCATGAGGATTCCAAATATGTGCAGCATGTGGTGTTTTGGCCATCTGTAGCTGAGCCACAGCCGTTTTTAGGTTGTTTTTGCTGGCCACGCCCACCAGAGTCGGCCACTCCCATCAAAACATAGCCTATGTTCTCCGCTGGGTCATGAGGATTCCAAATATGTGCGGCATGTGGGGTTTTGGCCATCTGTAGTTGAGCCACAGCCCGTTTTAGGTTGTTTTTGCTGGCCACGCCCACCAGGGTCGGCCACGCCCATTGAAACATAGCCTATGTTCTCCGCTGGGTCATGAGGATTCCAAATATGTGCGGCATGTGGGGTTTTGGCCATCTGTATTTGAGCCACAGCCGTTTTTAGTTGGTTTTACTGGCCACGCCCCACCAGGGTCGACCACGCCCATCGAAACATAGCCTATGTTCTCCGCTGGGTCTTGAGGATTCCAAATATGTGCGGCATGTGGGGTTTTGGCCATCTGTAGCCGAGTCTTTAACGAACAGACAGACAGACAAATTCTGAGATATATATATATATATATATATATATATATATATATATATATATATATATATATATATATATATATATATATATATATATAATATGTATATATATATATATATACACAGCGCGCCAAAGCATTGTTCGCGACATCATAACACAGCGCTTCCATACGGAATTCAGAAAACGTACTCTATGGCAGCCTACTGACTTCCGAGAGAGATATCTTACATATGGCAGCTTGTTTAAGGCACGGGCAGTCCATCAAGACCATTGAGGAATGTTCAGATGCCACTTGTCAATTATAGACGAAGCATTTAAAAAAGTATCGCCTTCCTTCCCGCGAGTAATTTGAACAGACGCGCATTGGTATAATTATCATTATTTGCATAATGAGTTGGCAAGAAAGACCTAACAAAGGAGCAAATTAAAGTTATTGTATCTCTACACAAGGCAGAGAGGCCAGTGGAAGAAATATCAAGGATTGTGGATGTTACGAGGAGATGTGTGCATAAGTGGGTGGAAAGTTTCACGGTGGGTTGGCGGTGTCGCGGCAGCCGCGACACCAGAACATTATAAGTGGCCAGGGCGAGGATGTAAAAGTCATATCGCAATATTTTTCTTGCTCTTAATTGAGGATGGGCATCCACTTGACGTTTCATGACATTTAGGGTGCTTGCTGAGGATTTACATCCTCGCCCTGGCCACTTATAATGTTCTGGTGTCGCGGCTGTCGCGACACCGCCAACCCACCGTGAAACTTTCCACCCACTTATGCACACATCTCCTCGTAACATCCACAATCCTTGATATTTCTTCCACTGGCCTCTCTGCCTTGTGTAGAGATACAATAACTTTAATTTGCTCCTTTGTTAGGTCTTTCTTGCCACTCATTATGCAAATAATGATAATTATACCAATGCGCGTCTGTTCAAATTACTCGCGGGAAGGAAGGCGATACTTTTTTAAATGCTTCGTCTATAATTGACAAGTGGCATCTGAACATTCCTCAACGGTCTTGATGGACTGCCCGTGCCTTAAACAAGCTGCCATATGTAAGATATTTCTCTCGGAAGTCAGTAGGCTGCCATAGAGTACATTTTCTGAATTCCCGTGTGGAAGCGCTGTGTTATGATGTCGCGAACAATGCTTTGGCGCGCTGTGTATATATATATATTTTTTTTTTTTCTTTTCTTTTCATGGGAATGGTTTCTCAGAACCTTTTGAAAAAAATCATATATACATCATATATACGTATTGTGTGTTTATTGGCCTGCCGTCGTGCAGGTCAATGGTGTGTGGCCTTGGTGCACCCTGGCCATGACAAGTGTTCCTGTAGGAGGGTGTGAAGTGACGTACCCAGACATTCTCGACGGAGAGCGTGGTGCTGACGGTGATCTTGGTGGGGGAGTTGGCGCAGGACGTGTAGTTTGGCACCATGGACTTGACCCAGTGGTAGTACAGTCCCGCCTCCGTCATGGACATTATTCTGAAAACAATAAGACGTATCATCGTTGTTTCTACTTCATGATTTACATGAACCTTGTACGTATTTCATTTTCGCCTCGTAATTTCAATTACCAATGTTAGTTGATCATTATCCTTAGATTTTGTTTCCCATACAATAAAATCGCTGTTATATTTATTATATTTCCCTCGTTATATACAACTGGAATAGTTTGTTGTTGCAATCATATGAGGCCCCGAGTTCCATCAGGTTCCAAGCGCCATCCCCCTACCGTAGGTAACAGCATAGTCGCCACCTGCACTAATGTCGCCAGGCGCCATATATTACGAATTATAGCATCACTACTGATTTGTATGTGCCAGTGAAGATGATACACAGTAGTTTATATCATGACTGTATAATCTACCCTGTATCAGTGTTGTTTTATGCTTTGTATCTGCAAGTATATACGGTTTCAAATTTCACTACTCGTTTTTTTCGGGTGACGACGACGGCGGGAGGACACTGTAAACATAAACACTAGATGGCGACCTTAGTGTAGCCCGTTATCAACGTCGCCACTCGGTTTTATTTTTGTAATTTGTTCATTTTTTAGCCATAACTAGCCGCAAAGCCGCCCTCCGGCGGACTTTTTGGCTAGCTCCTGCGGAGGGCTATTGGTGGGCCTTCGGCCCACCAAACATGGACTCTCCAGATAGCCCCTTCTAACTTTCCTGAAATCATGGATGTAGAAATGTATGTATTCCCCCCACCCATTCACTCACCCATTACCCATCACCCCCCACCCATTCACTCACCCATTACCCATCACCCCCCACCCATTCACTCACCCATTACCCATCACCCCCCACCCATTCACTCACCCATTACCCATCACCACACACCCATTCACTCACCCATTACCCATCACCCCCCACCCATTCACTCACCCATTACCCATCACCCCCACCCATTCACTCACCCATTACCCATCACCACACACCCATTCACTCACCCATTACCCATCACCCCCCACCTATTCCCTCACCCATCACCCATCACCCCAAACCCATCACCCCCCACCCATTCAGTCACCCATCACCCCACACCCATTACCCATCACCCCACCCATTCACTCACCCATTACCCATCACCCTACATCAAGGTTTCCTCAATTCTCGCAACCCACTTTTTTTCACAATTCTCGCTAATAGGCTGCTAAAAAAAAGAAAAAAAAAAAAGTGATCGGATCATCTCATAAGTGGGCTTATGACCTTCCCCTGGTCAACCTGATTCCAAAAATGTGCCATATGAGGTGTTTGCGCCACGGGGGGCGGAACCTATACCACACACACACACACACAGACAGACAGACACACTTTCGCTTATATTATTATAGATATGACACAGATGAAGACACAAAATGACACAGACTCTCAAGATAGCACCTTCTAACTTTCCTGAAATCATGAATGTAGAAATGTAAGTATTAACGCCACCAGACAGTGGCGGCTCGTGATAAAATACAATGGAGGGACTGCAAGCTTCACACAACAGTAGGATACACAAATTTTACCTATCTCAAGTATGAGTTGTAGTTGATGTTCACGGATTTCAGGGCATGGTAGTAGTGGTGGTGGTAGAAGGGATGGTGGGGGTGGTATTTAACCACACCGACACCGTCTACACGCACTGTAAACACGAGAAGAACGAGACTTAGCTGCCTCGACTGCAGCTCATTGTTTTCTTAAGTAGCGCGGCGGCGGCGCAGACAGAATCGTACAGCAAATATGAAAGTAACTTAAATTCTGGTCTGGTTTTAATAAAAATTCACTTAGTAACGTATTGAAAATAATTAAATAACATATAATGACTTATTATTATGATATATTTGTTAGTAGTGTATCAATTCTGCTGTCTCTAAAGGCATCATACACCTGGCAGTGAGTGTCTGGGGGTGCTGCAGCTCTGCAGCTCTATGCCACGAGCCACCACTGCCACCAGACGTCTGTAAATAAAAAAGAAACGTTGTCCTGGCGACTTTAGTGTTATCTACGGTAGAAATAGTTATTTTTGCACCAATAGAGCTCTCTTAGAGCTCTATTGACCTAGAGAGCAGCTCTTCCTCTACCTAGAAACATTCAAGGAAGAAACATTCAGGTGGTCAATGCGGAGTCTATAGGGGTCTTTAAAAGGAGTCTGGATAAATTCATGGACAGAGAAGAGAGGTGGATGTAGGTAGAGTTAAGTAACAGGAACTACCTCTTGTAGGTCTCGCGGCCTCTTGTAGCTTCCTTATTTTCTTATGCTCTTAAGTACGAAATGGAACCCGCGTTATGGCACAGATAGTCAGATACTCCCTCGGTCGTACAGTTAATCTACATTCTCACAACTTACCTTTTGCTCAATGCAGGAACCAGAGGATTGTCCTTCTGCCCGACACCGAGAGCATGACGGGTAAGAACTTTTCTTTAGACAAATAAAAGTCACACCGACCTGCAGAGAGACGGAAATTTATAACTTAGTAAAATATATTCATTGGTGACAAGATTTTAACTTTATGTATTTACTAACCGCAAAGCGCCCTCCGGGCGAACTTTTTGGCTAGCTCCTGCGGAGGCTATGGACCCTACCCATAACTACGTCACGGTTGTTTACATCGGTGCATTGTGGGGATAAGGCGGGTCGCCGCGGGTGGACCTACGAAGGGAAAACTACGGCGATGGAAAAATTTTTCGAGTTATTTTGCGCGAAATTGATATTCCAGGTGCTATATTACTGTGCTCTCTTCTCGCTGACAACACTATAGAGAAGACCTGAGGTAATGGCTGATGTGGCAGAGGCTTCTAAACCAAGAAAACGAGTCATAACAGAGCCTGTAAAAAGGTAACCCAAACTGGTAGGTACGTAACGTGTCCCTACCATTTTGCTTAACTTTTTAAATGAGACTCTGCTGTGACTGTTTTCCGGGTTTTAGAAGCCTCTGCACATCAACCATCACCTCAGGTCTTCTCTGTTTTGCAGCGAGCACGGAAATAAGCACCTGGAATATCAATTCGCCCAAAACAACTCGAATTTTTTTCATCGTCGTAGTTTTCTCTTGTAGGTTGTATCTATTCATGGTTTTGATATATTAAAATACGTTATTAAATGAGTTCTTTTGTTGTCTTTCCTCATAATAAGTAGGGTATTATTCTAGTGTTTGCCCATACTCCCCCCCCTCCCACAAAACAAGCTTGGGGACCTGGGGGAATGCGGGATTTTTGGCTGGGGTACAAAATATGCGTCGAAAACCACAATTTTTCGAGTTAGGGGTGTTGTAAAAATTGCCTAGATCAAGGGAAAATTCATTGGATTTCTTCTGAGTCCAGAAACGTGTGAACCTGACGATCCTCACAGAATGATGACCGAAGTGTCGAGAACCCCCCAACCTCCCGCTAGGAGGCTAGGTTTAGTTAGGTTAGGTTAGATTTGGTTGGGTTTAGGTTTGGTTATTTTGGGGTTAGGTTAGCTTAGGTTATTTTTGGTTTGGTTAGGTTAGTTAGTTTAGTTTTGGTTAGGCAAATTTCTCTAGATATAAGGTAATTACCCTGATCTAGGGAATTGGGTAAAATTCTAGGTTTGCCCATACTCTCCCCCACTTCCCCCAAACAAGTTTGGGGACCTGTGGGAATGCGGGGTTTTCGGGTGGGGAACAAATTATGCGTCGGAAACACAAAATTTAAGAGTTGGTATAGGGGTAAAATTCCCGGTATTATTCTAGTGCACGTTTGCCCATACTCCCCCTCTCCCACAAAACAAGCTTGGGGACCTGCTGGGGGGAATGCGGGGGGACCTGGGGGAATGGGGGGCTTTTTGGCGGGGGTACAAAAAAATTGCCGTGAAAACCACATAGTTTTTGAGTTAGGGGTGTTGTAAAAATTGCCTAGATAAAGGGGAAAATTCATTGATTTCTTCTGAGTCCAGAGACGTGTGAACCTGACGATCCTCACAGAATGATGACGAAGTGTCGAGAAAAACCCCCAACCCCCCGCTAGAAGGTTAGTTAGATTTGGTTAGGTTAGATTGGTAGGTTAGGTTTGATTAGATTTGGTTAGGTTAGCTTAGGTTATATTTGGTTAGGTTAGGTTAATTTTGGTTAGCCAATTTCTCTAGATATAAGGTAATTCCCCTAGATCCAGGAAATTTTACCACCCATACACAACTCTTAAATTATGTGTTTCCGACGCATAATTTGTTCCCCACCCCGAAAACCCCACATTAAATATTAAACCCCACATATAAAATTATAGGTTTGCCCATACTCTCCAAGTTTACCAAACAAGTTTGGAGACCTGTGGGAATGTGGGGTTTTCGGGTGGGGAACAAATTATGCGTCGGAAACACATTATTTAAGATTTTGTGTATGGGGGTAAAATTCCCTAGATCTAGGGTAATTACCTTATATCTAGAAGAAATTTGCCTAACCAAAATTAACCTAACCTAACCTAACCAAATATAACCTAAGTTAACCTAACCAAATCAAACCCAAAACCAAATCTAACTAAACCTAACCCTAACCAAATATAACCAAACCCAAAAATACCCTCCCTTTAAACCCTAACCAAATATAACCTAACCTCCTAGCGGGAGGTTGGGGGGTGTTCTCGACACTTCGGTCATCATTCTGTGAGGATCGTCAGGTTCACACTTTTTCTGGACTCAGAAGAATCCAATGAATTTTCCCTTGATCTAGGCAATTTTACAACACCCCTAACTCAAAACTATGTGGTTGCGACGCTATTTTGTACCCCAGCTAAAAATCCCGCATTCCCCCAGGTCCCCAAGCTTGTTTGTGAGAGAGGGGGGGTATGGGCAACACTAGAATAAATACCCTACTTATTATGAGAAAAGACAACAAAAGGAACTCAATTAATAAGGTATTTTAATACTATCATAACCATGAATATGTATACAAACTACAAAGAGAAGACTACGACGATGAAAAAATTTAGGGGTGTTTGGGCGAAATTGATATTCCAAGTGCTATATTTCGTGCTCGCTGACAACATAGAGAAGACCGAGGTGATGGTTGATGTGCAGAGGCTTCTAAACCAGGAAAACAGTCACAGCAGAGTCTCATTAAGAAGTAACAAGTAGTAGGGACACATTACGTACCTACCAGCTGCTTTCCTTTTGACGAGCTCTGTTAAAGACTCTGTTTTCTTAGTTTAGAAGCCTCGCACATCAGCCATTACCTCAGGTCTTCTCTAAAAGTGTTGTCAGCGAGAACAGAGCACAGTAATATAGCACCTGGAATATCAATTTTGCGCAAAATAACTCTAAATTCTTCCACGCCGTAGTTTTCCCCTTTGTAGGTCCACCCGCGGCGACCCCCGCCTTATCCCCACAATGCACCGATGTAAACAACCGTGACGTAGTTATGTTGGGGCCCATTTGGGGGGCCTTCGGCCACCACCTGTGTTTGGTGGGCCTTCGGCCCACCAAACATGGACTCTCCCGATAGCCCCTTTAACTTTCCTGAAATCATGGATGTAGAAATGTATGTATTCCCCCCACCCATTCACTACCCATTACCCAATCACCCCCACCCATTCACTCACCCATTACCCATCACCCCCCACCCATTCACTCACCCATTACCCATCACCCCCCACCCATTCAATCACCCATTACCCCTCACCACACACCCATTCACTCACCCATTACCCATCACCCCCCACCCTTCACTCACTCATTACCCCTCACCCCCCACCCCTTCCCCTCACCCATTTCCCTCACCACACACCCATTCACTCACCCATACCCATCACCCCCCACCTATTCCCTCACCCATCACCCATCACCCCAACCCATCCCCCCACCCTTCACTCACCCATCACCCCCAAACCCCTTAAACCCTCACCCCACCCATTCCCCTCACCCATTACCCATCACCCTACATCAAGGCTTCCTCAATTCTCGCAACCCACTTTTGTTTTCACAATTCTCGCTAATAGGCTGCTAAAAAAAAAAAAAAAAAAAGTGATCGGATCATCTCATAAGTGGGCTTATGACCTTCCCCTGGTCGACCCGATTCCAAAAATGTGCCATATGAGGTGTTTGCGCCACGGGGGGCGGAACCTATACCACACACACACACACACACACACACAGACAGACAGACAGACAGACAGACAGACAGACACACTTTCGCTTTTATTAATATAGATTAAGAAAAAGTAATTAACCCCTTGAGACCCAGAACGTAATTTCCATTGTAATTTAGCTACCATTAGAGGATTTTTAGTGAATATAAGCAATATTTTATAGGAATGACCTGTTTAGTATCCTTGTCCACTAACTAATTTGGTATATACAGTTACTTTTCGTAATTTTATGGCTAATAACATACGATTTTTTATAGCAAAAGAAAGATCTGGGCGTGAAGGGGTTAATCATACATAAATGGCGTTTCAGTTGTTCTTTAGTGTTCACAAAACTATCAGTTCCGTTTGGTCAGCCGTGAGAGGCGGTCCGTCGCACACGTTACCAGTGTATGTAAAGTCGTGGCCCACCATCATCATGATCAGTATTTCCACGTCTATGAGGACATGGTCTCTCCTCCTCACCAGCTTGTCGATGCTCCAATAAAAGTTCTTAATTGGTTCATATTTGGTGCGTCCAGATTTGCCAGCTTCAGCCACCTCCCGGTAAATGCCACTCTCCGCTGACTGAGGTGAGAGGCAGTAATGCAGAGTGGGAGTTACTGAAGAGAATGATGCTAGTGATAAAGCAGCAAGGGCATATTCGTGAAGAAGGTGACGGATTTTCTAAAACATTATAGTTCAAGTTCAAGTTCAACATAGAGCTACTGATTCACGGCACTGGAGATACTTTCTAGCATACTTAACCCCTTGAAACCCAGAGCGTAATTTCCATTGTAATTTGGCTACCATTAGACTATTTTAAGTGAATATAAGCAATATTTATAGATATGACCTATTCAGTATTCGTGTCGACTAACTAATTTGGTATATTGAGTTACTTTTCGTAATTTTATGGCTCGACTTCGTACGATTTTTTATAGCAAAGGAAAGATCTGGGCGCGAAGGGGTCAACACTACTGACCCTTAACCATACAGTATTATGAACTCTAATACGTAAGAGTGAACACATTCGTAAAGACTCGCCCTAATGAACTGTACAACCATACAGTTTTATGAACTCTAATACGTAAGAGTGAACACATTCGTAAAGACTCACCCTAATGAACTGTACATTGCTAGTGTTGGTTTGCCAGATCATGCTGACGGAAGGATCTCTGACCACATCGAGGAGACTCTGGTAAGGCTGCTGCACGGACCTCACAGCCAGCACCGACATCAGATTCCCCTCGTAGCTCTTGATCAGCACCAGCGCCGTCAGCATCCAGCCTCCCACGGCCAGCCTCCGCCACCACCACGACCCGCCAGGAATCTTGTTATCTAAAATAAAAATATATATATATATAAAATAAAATTAAAATAATAATAATGATAATAATAATAAATAAATAGATAAATAAATAAAGTAATTAATTAATAAATAATAATAATAAAAATCTATCAATAAATAAATAAATAAACTCAAATTATGTTATCTGCCAACACCTATCAATGTATCAATCTTGAATCAGGGAACTATTTGCTCCCGCCAGCCAGCTAGTGGAACAACACTTTTAGATTTCGTCGCTGTAACTCTTAGTATTTCTATACGTTCAAACAGTATTATGAGGACTATATACATAACCATTTCCCTAACTTTACGTTCTGCTTTCAACCTAAGTTCGTTCAACGGTTTAAAACAACTTATATCTATGTTCTGATTTTTTTCAAACTTGTGCCGTGCAAAGAGACAGCGCAGAGAAGCAAACGGGATCATAACATATCCGTAGAATTATAAACCACTATAGAAAGTAACGGGACATGTCGCGCTACTCGTCGTAATAACATAGCTGTCGCAGATCACTTGAAAATGTTTGCCATACTACTAGCTACTCACAAACCTAAATAAACCCCAAGGAAAAGAATCATAAAATAATTAAACTAATAGACGTGTTATTTGTCGTAAAATACGTGACAGCTATCGTGACAGAATTAAGAAACAAATAGTGCGATAAATAGATAGACGCTTGACATGAATACTTTGCAAACTGGAGCAAATGTCCAGCACACTCACCCTGCAGCAGCATTACTCTGATCATTTCAAACAAGCTGGTGAGCCAGGTGAACCGCGCACCACCGGCCACGGGAACAGCAGCCCAGGTGAACAACAGCACCATGATCAGGGGAATCACCACCAGGGCCATCATGATTGCCGACCACACCCAGGGGCCCCACAGGAACACAAAGCCCCAGGGGTCTACCTGAGGATGGCCGCGGCCCCCCAGGACCACGGAGTACTGAATGGACACCTGGGAAGTGAAGTCAACCACCTCAGCTCGGGCTGGTGACAGACTGAACGGCCCGATGGCGAAGTCTGCATCCTGGTGATGAAATGACCATGATGTATATATATGTGGGGGAGGCGGTAGCAGAGTGGTTAGCGTCACCGATGGGCGTTCTCGAAGACCCGAGTTCGATCCCGAGTGAGGCTCATAAATCCACTTAAATCTTTCTGTACCGTCGAGTGGCCTAAGAACACCCACATGCTGCCCATAACTCTACCTTCGATTGCGAGTGCATCGGAGGACACAGGGGGGCGGCATGAGCCTCTAAGCACAGGCGTCACTATAACAATCCTGCCTGCGCCACCACGGGCGACGGCCAACCATCACAGCCCTCAAGTGAGCGAGCCTCCAGGGCTTACCATCCCACCCCTGGAGCTCACTGCCTACAGGCGCTATAGGCATAAATGTAAAAAAAATATATATATATATATATATTGCATATGAGTACAGACCCCATGAATTCTATGGCGCATAAGCACTGAGCTCTATATTATGTAATTAAACCGTTTTTAAGTCTTCATATAGAGCTCAGTGATATAAAGACTTAAAATCGGAATAATTACAGAAAAAAATACATAAGATTTTTTAATCTTAATTTTACATAAAAAGGGGCCATGCATTCAAATTATATATCTATTTTGTATGGTTTTAAGAAATGTTTAATTGCATCAGTATTTTAGAAAGACACTAAGCGTGAGGTTGAATTTATCCTCGAAGATGAAGAGCGACAAGAAAGAAAGAAGTGAATGGCAAAGTACAATAAGCAAATCACAGGTAAAAGTAAAATTAGGGAGAATTAGTTGTTTTAGTAAGATTTGATTGCTCACCTTCCTGGATACTGAACCAATCATGCCGGACCAGGAACCGTCGTCTTGTTTGGATCCGAATGTCCCGTCCGGAGTGTTGCCATAGCGATACCTGCATGATAAGGCAATGACCATGAAAGGAACCGGCAATGCAGTAGCCTCATTGTTACTGTTTACATGTGCACTATCACGAATACAAGGCTGAAGAAGGGAGGTTTTTTTAGATTACCATGATAATATTAATTTTTTTAAATCATCAGTATTGTTATTGGTATTATTATTATTATTGTTATTATTCTTATTCTTATTATTATTATCATTATTGTCATTAACATAAATTCTACCAAGAGAGAGGATAGATTATTATCATCGTCATCATTATCATCATCGTTATCAGTATAATCAATGTATCACCTATGGTATTTAAAGTACGAGTAGTAATAGTTGTCTACAAGAAGCAGACTCTACGCATATTAACTAATAGCGGCATTAGCCATACAGGTTTACAGCATACTCGAAGTTCATGCCCTGCGCCAAGTAGACAGAGATGTGGTCTTTGCTTCGTCCGTCGTTCTTCTGAGTTTCGCGGGAGTGGAAAGCCTCGGTGGCGATGGTCAGAGTGGGGCGACGCCGGAACCTGCCAAACGCATCCAAAAACCAATAAATCTTATGCTCCCTTCAGATCAACTTAGCGAATAATTAACCCCTTCACGCCCAGATCTTTCCTTTGCTATAAAAAAATGTCTGTTGTTAGCCATAAAATTACGAAAAGTAACTTAATATACCAAATTCGTTAGTCGAGAAGGATACTAAACAGGTCATATCTATAAAATATTGTTTACTAGCCGCAAAGCCGCCCTCCGGGCGGACTTTTTGGCTAGCTCCTGCGGAGGGCTATTGGTGGGACTTCGGCCCACCACCTGTGTTTAGTGGGCCGAAGGCCCACCAAACACAGACTCTCCAGATACCCCTTCTAGCTTTCCTGAAATAATGGATGTAGAAATGTATGTATTAACGCCAACCCATTCACTCACCCATTACCCATCACCCCCCACCCATTCACTCACCCATTACCCATCACCCCCCACCCATTCACTCACCCATTACCCATCACCCCCCACCCATTACCCATCACCACACACCCATTCACTCACCCATTACCCATCACCCCCCACCCAGTACCCATCACCACACACCCATTCACTCACCCATTACCCATCACCCCCCATCTATTCCCTCACCCATCACCCATCACCCCCCACCCATTCACTCAACCATCACCCCACACCCATTACCCATCACCCCGCCCATTCACTCACCCATTACCCATCACCCTACATCAAGATTTCCTCAATTATCGCAACCCACTTTTTTTTCACAATTCTCGCTAATAGGCTGCTAAAAAAAAGAAAAAGAAAAGTGATCGGATCATCTTATAAGTGGGCTTAAAACCTTCCCCTGGTCAACCTGGTTCCAAAACTGTGCCATATGATGGGATTCCGCCACGGGGGGCGGAACCTATACCACACACATACACACACACACACACACGCACACACACACACACACACACACACACACACACAGACAGACAGACACACTTTCGCTTATATTCTTATAGATATTCGCTAAAAATCGTCTGATAGTACCCAAATTACAATGGAAATTACGTTCTGGGCCTCAAGGGGTTAATTATATTGTCAATTCAAGTCACTTCTCTCTTTTTTCATGATTTTATTTAGTCTTTTTTTTTTTTTACGAGGCGAAAATTCCATTCTATCCTAAGGTCTCATGCTTATTACACCTATGTTTACCTGATAATATGGTTAATTAACTATGAAAAAAAACACTAATTTAGAAGAACCGTACTATTTCCTTCTACTGGCATCACATATCAGACAGTAAGCAGCAAGGGGTCAGGATTTTCATCTCGTTAAAAAGAGTATAGTTTCTATTTTTTCTTTTTTTATGTTGTGTTTCGTAATGGCGAGGTAACTTGTAACTATATTTTCTGCACAACACACTGACCTGATATACTTATCAAAGAAGAGGGGGAGATGTGAGGTGTGGAGTAGTCCTTCCTCAAGCGACCAGTGTCCTAAGGGTGTCAGTGTGTCCTCTGGGCCGCTGTAAGGCTCCAGGTAGTAGAAGGTGAATCTGTCAAATAAAATCTCGTCTAGTATAGTAATGATGATGATACTCACAACAACAGTAACAAGATTGATAAGCCATACAGTAGAGAGCTATAAACACCAAGCACTGCCATTTTCCCTTCCTTTATCCCACCACCATAAGAACATAAGAAAATAAGGAAGCTACAAGAGGCCGTGAGACCTACACGAGGTAGTTCCTGTTACTTCTTTTAAAGCTCCCTAATGACTCCGCACTAACTACCTGTCTACTGAGTCAATTCCAATCATTTACCATCCTATTTGTAAACCAGTTTTTCCTTATTTCTTTTTTAAATTACGCTTTTTCAGCTTGAATCCGATTACTAGCCGTAAGAACTTCAACATATGTGGGAGAGGTATTTTGTATGCTTAAATAATGTGGGATATATATTTATTAATGTTTAGGTACTGATGAGTTGCCAATACATGATTTACATAAGCATACATACTTGTACCTAAACATTAATAAATAGATATCCCACACTATCTAAGCATACAAAATACACTATCCCCCCCCCCCCACACACACACACATGCGCGCACTAGTTTGTGTGGGTATACTTTCAATTTTGTTCTCTTTCCTCCATTAATGATTTGATGCTTAAAATGCGTCCTAGCCACCAAGTCAAGTCCACAGCTCTTCCGGCCTCAAGACCAACAATAGCTGTTAATTCTCCCTTATAGGTTTTGTTGATGAAATAAAGGAAATTTGAGAAACCTAAAGAAAATTAAATGGGCAAGCTCGTAGGTCAGTATTAATTTGATGTCACACTCAAAGACCAAGAGTTCAATCAAGGTATATTCTCAAACCATGTCCTTTACTACACTCGCCGCACGTTAAGTTGGCGAAAAAGGGGCCCCTTCACTCCTCCCTTCCGAACGCACGGGATTGGCTGAGGTGTTGGGTGAGAATGTCTTACTCCAAGTTCTGCCCTAAAGCCCCAACACCTCAGCTAATCCCGTGCGTTCGGAAGGGGGAGTGAGGGGGCCCCATTTTCGCCAACTTAACGTGTGGCGAGTATAAACAATTACTTTTTGATGTTCTCGCTGAATATCCCAATAACCACTTTCATAGTTGAGAAAGTCGTGCGGATCCAGTCGTTCTTCAAGAGAGTGCGTCCTGGAAGGTGGGTCAGAACGAGTAGCTCCGTGGACGACACCAGCAGATGACTCCTCAGGGACCTATCGGCGAAGGCGGCGAGGAAGGCAGGGTTGTCGCTCACCACCACGACTGTCACGCACCAATACTTGCCACGAAGCTGTTGAGATAATTATTTAAGAACATAAGAAAATAAGGAAGCTACAAGAGGCCGCGATACCTACACGTGGTAGTTCCTGTAATTTCCTGTTCCTGTATTAGTGTATTTACATGGTACATAGATAACTTGCTTCCTTACTAACTATAGATTGATCACACTAGGTACAAAACACACACACACACACACACACACACACACACACACACACACACACACACACACACACACACACACACACACACACACACACACACACACACACACACACACACACACACACACACGAGATAAAGTTATTCGTAGTTTCAGCATCTCAGAAAGGTAAAGATGGGGGCATATGCTATGCATATGCTATGACGCAACAAGGATAATATGTATATGGGAATAAAATTAAAAGTGAGCGGATTCACAGAAGTAGTATAGGAAAGAACACGCACTCACCCTGCGGCCCTGAGCGATCGCCTGCGAGAGCTGCATCTGCGTCCGATTCATATCCTGGCCGTCCATCTCCGCCTCGAAGACACCCATTGTGTAAGGGACACGTAAAGTCACGAAATCCTGAAAATAGTACCTCATGTTAGAAAGAACGGTAACAATTATTTACCCACCTCAATGAAGAGTCAGATGTCACACTAGCCCTGTGTCCTGGGAGAACGGGTTCTCACCATACCAAGGCTCAAAGGCTCATGCGACGGAAATGAGCACCGAGGCCACGCGCAGCATAGCATATGCCCCCATCTTTACCTTTGATGAAGGTACGATAGGACAGGTCCTATAGTCGTGTAAATTTTACATTTTTTATTCGTCATTTTTTTCATGTCTCGGTGCAATTAGTGACAAATGTGACAGTCTTATACCACTTACGTCAAGGAAGGTCTTCAGTGCGCCTGTAGCTTCTGAGAAAAAGAGGATAGAGCATCGCAGGTCTTGCCGTGTGTCCAGGACTGACTTGAGGGCCTTCGCGAAAAACAGGTCATCGTCCTGACTGCCCTCTGCAAATATGAAATGGAACATACGATTGCAATCAAGAAAACTCCTTATGTTAATTACAAAGCTATATACAATGCGTTCTAATATTTGTTAATAAAGAAAATCTAGACTGCGTTCTAATATTTGTTAATGAAGAAAATTTAGACAGTCACTCATTGCATAGCACAGTAAAGGTGTACGAACCATGGGTGTGGGATGGATGAGGAATGGGGTCGTCACTGAGGGCGGGTGTGGCAGCAACCATCCACAGCACCAAGCCCATGAACCATGGATCCAACGCCACCCTGAAAAAGGAAGAAAAAACAATTACCATCATCATTGTGTAGGTAAATATTGAGAAGGAATTTTTTTTTTCGTCCCTCAAATTATCCCTCCCTCAAAGTATCATGACTGGATAATTTTCTAGTTGTTTAATGAAAGTCGTGGTATATTCGGATAATGAAATGCGCCTTTGTCGTTCTTTCATGTGACTTTATTAAAACAGAGCTCACTTATTTTTCTAAGGGACCAAGAGCGGGATGTAGTGCAATATAATAAAATCTTCAATTTAATATAATATCAATTACATTGTTTGTGACATTAATCTATGGAGGCAGTTTCTATATTTTTACATGAAAACGTCCTTTAGATATGCTACATATATAGGAGACATCTTTATTATCTCATCACGTGGTCTTTGTTTGATGGATCGCCTCTTCTTGAATACATCGCCTCTTGTTTTGGTAGTCATGCATTGCCTGCAGGTGATGGATGTCCCCGTGAAGCTGTAAGTAGTCCATGAAGGAAGGCAGGGACAGTTTGTGATGGTTCCTTATGGCGACAAGTTCTGCGGACGTTGCAGGGAGATAAGAGTAAAGTGTTCCTGGCAAGGGCATCAGGGGGAACGGGGAAGGCAGGGCACCAGGGTAGCGCCAGCGTGTCGCGTCTTCAGGCAGCGGGCCGCCGCACAGGATGCTGGGAGAGTGAGGGCGAGGCCCCCAGGGGATATCCCGGGGGCCGCGGTGAGAGCCATGCCGGGTTGGCGTTGCAACCGAGACTTTAGCCGCTGTTACGTCGATTTTGCCTTGAGTTTTCAGGAGGACGTAACCGTTTGGATCAGTGAGATGAGGCTGATTCAGGGCATGAGAACAGGTGGCCACACCCTGGTGTCCCTCCTTGTCCTGTGCGTCCCTCAACACCTGGCTCTGAGGATGCCACGTGCGAGGCTTACACCCCCTGACCCTGGTGAGAACATGTCCTTCACGCTGCCAGCGCCGTATCCACCGGTAGACAGTGGTGACGCTGGCGCCAGTGCGACGAGCGATAGCGCGGAGGGACATGCCGCCCACCCACATCCATACAAAACCTGCGCGCTCCCAGGCGCCCGTGGGACGCACACGCCGGCGCCACTCGGTCCTGCTGCCTGTTGGGAGGAGTTTTTTTTGTCTTAGCTGCGGAAACATGGCAGGAACGGAAACAGGTTTTTTATATTTTTCTTACCTTTCATACGGGATATGAGTACTGGGTATATTATGATAAGTATATTTGTGTAGACATAATGTATCAAACAATTCAAGTCGCATGAAATGTTCGTCCCCTTAGACTTTGTGTAGATCTTGACCAGTCTATTCATGAGTCAACGTAAACTCGTACACAGTGAAGACAAAATCTCATGCCGTGAAGATAATCAAGCTAATTACACTTCGAAAAAATAATATGAACATTGGCAGGCGGATAGTCGTGATAGCTACAGACTTTGCATGTATTTGCGTACAATACAATTGAATCTCCATTACATATGATAAGTCTGCACACACGTAATGCGTCTTTGTAAATATCGCGAAACGTTTTTTTTTTTTACAAAATCCTGAGTTTATTATCTACACGCCTAGCATTTGAATATCTGTGTTTCTAAACCTGATATATATTTTCATTCAAGACTATACCACTCGATCAAAGGTAAACATATATTTCACAGCCAAAAGCACGTCTAAGTTATAGCTGACGTGCAATTTACGAGCCATGACACACTATGGTTATGTTTATGGCAGACTACGAAACTAAAGGCAGTGAAACCTTATCACTTTGCTTGCATCAGGTAGTATTGCAGGACATTCCCTGTAAATGAAAAACTTGAATTCCGTGTAAGAAATAGTACAAAACATAATGTCCTTACATC
This sequence comes from Chionoecetes opilio, assembly GCA_016584305.1. NCBI lineage: Eukaryota > Metazoa > Arthropoda > Malacostraca > Decapoda > Majidae > Chionoecetes > Chionoecetes opilio. The sequence goes on from JACEEZ010025463.1 coordinate 128,514, forward strand.
TTAAGCTGTAGCAAGGAGGGATGAGTGCGGCCAGAGGGCTGCAGGCGCCGAATGTTCGTCAGAAAGAATGTTTTGGAGTTTTATTTCCCATGAATCTATTTTTGTGATTGGTCAACGTCAGGAATGGTAAGTTTCAGTCTGTTTGATTGGGCAGTGAAGAGCCTGAAAGGATTCTCCATTGGTGGACATAAATGGTTTGTTGATTGGTTTTAGGGACAGAATCAATACGGAAGTTTATCGTAAGTGTCTGAAATTGGACAATTGGCTTGTCCGTGAAAGTAATCAAGGAGAAAATACGATCTAGCTCGCTCAGTAGAAATCACGCTGAGATATAAAGCGAATGTAAAGATTTCCTTCTTTTCTTTTTTTAAGAACAAGAGCCTCATCATCTCCATGTCTATATATTAGAACCGATAATTAAACAAAAAGTGTCATTTGAGGTAGTGGTTTAGTAGACAATCTAAACTTGTATTTGTGGTATAATGAGCAGTGTTGGAAGTGATATATCAACATATCTGCTTGACTCCACCACCGATATGACGAATAGTTCAGGTTAAGGAGAGTCCGCCGTGAAAATATGAAAATATTTTTTTAAATACGAATTTGAGTTATATGGTCTATGGCAACACCCTATCCTTTGGCTTTCGAATGGTGGAATTTTTTTCAGTCGGACGTAAATTTAAATGCCCATAGCGAGGGGCATTTAAACTTTCAAAACTTGTAAAAAAAAAAAAAAATGAAAATTTTTTGGATCATTTTTCCATATATCAAAACTAAGCCTTTAAAAAACCCCAGCAATCTTCAGGGTAAATTTTGTTACCCTGGTAACAATTCTGGAACAAATTTTGGATATGAAAAGTGCAACCTGTTCACAAAATTTTTTGGAACAAATGTATACATCCAAAAAGGACTAGAAAAGAGAGAAAAGAGAAGAATTACACCAAAGAAGACAATAAACAAGAAGAGGAAGACAGACAAAGGAATTCCAACTGAAAGCTATGCACCTGGTGAATTTTGATCGAACCTTGCAACAATGAGGGGCGTGGCGCGCCCTGGCACCCTCACCTTTGAGCAATTAATTAATACCTTTATAAGGGGGGACAAGGTGCCAGATCCTTTTATGCATGCATTGATATGTGATTACTGATCCAATAAAATTCATATGAAAGTAGCATTGACAGTATAGTACCTTTACTGGAGCGCAGAAACTTTAGCAAAACTTCAAACGCGTTTTTCTCAAAACTAGTATAAAATGAACATAAAATTATTCTCTGCTTTTATTTTTGGCACGATTTTCACGAAACTTTAGGACACACAAAATCAAATATCGTATAAAAATCTGTTCTGTTTTTTTTTTAAAGGCTTAGTTTTGATATATGGGAAAATTATCCTAAAAAATAAAAAAATAAAAAATAAAAACCGATTTTTTAACGTTTTTTCGGAAACAATTTAAAAAACAACAACAGAACAACTTGTTAGAATAACAATGAATTATCAGATGCGCATGTTACAAGGAAATCGGTCAAAAAATGGCTGAGAAGAAGCAATTTAAAATTTCATCAAAAACCGAAAAAATAAGTTTCCTTAAATTTTTCAAATTTTTCCTTTCATCTGATCAGCTTGAAATTTGCATGTGATAACAAGGGTACTAATATACACAACATATAAATTATTCATGACCGTAGATGCAATTTTTAATTCACGGCGGACTCTCCCCTTAAATGAAGAAAGATTGAACATTTGACTAATCCAGTCAATTTGGAATGTATAACCAGTTTGACGTAAATTTATTTTTACTTAGACTGATACGTAATTTGACTGTAAATTTGTATTCACAAGTAACGAGTCGCTTAGTGCAAACATTGAAGCTAGATTGATATGATGTTACCGTTGCCTGTTTATTTACACACCAACATTCCAACATTTCATGGTTTGCAGATCCCTTATTGGACACTGAAATATTTGTATATCAGGAAACAAGGTATATAAGTATATAATGCAAGTACATTGAAATGAAAATTTAGAAAAGTACTTTCGTATATACGTTGCAGTTATGATGAGAAAAACTACCGTTGTTATTAATACTCTTTTTTTCCTCTTTTTTTTTTTTTAAATATATAGTACCTATGCATAAATATGGACCTTCGATAGGAACATGGTGTCGGCTATAAGCATTATTGTGATGGTCGAAGCTCAGCAATGTATAGTATAAGGGAGTTAAGGCAGACGTCTGGTGGTGCAAGTACTGTTCCTGTATAACAACAGTTGTCTCCATTATTCTCTTCACTTATAACTCTTTTACGTGGTATCCAGTCCCTTCATATTAAGGCATTGGAAAATGTACTTACTTAGTGTTGTTGTTACTACAATTAGATGTTTTATAAATATTTGTACCGATCAGAAATAACTGTGTCACGTAATTATACCGTATCACAATGACCTCTTTCCTTCAAACATAAATGTACGTAGTACATATTGCATTTGTTAGTGATCACGATTATATCAGAAATAGGTTGCCATGCTCACATTTAGTAGACATGTACATATTGTTTTGTTATTATCATCATCATTATTGCATACTTCCTGATGTAGTGGTTAGCACGCTCGGCTCACAACCGTGAGGTCCGTCACGTCAGAGAGGATTTGGGTTCGATTCCTTAGCTGGGCGGAGACTATCTTGGGTCTGTCTCTTTTCACGACAGACTCCTTGTTCACCTAGCGGCAGATAATAGGTGCGGGATGTAAGCAAAGGAGTCGTGACCTCGCATTCCCGGCAGGAGCTGAAGATGGCAATTGTTAACCTCAGTTGGTTATGATATGCAGGGTTGTCACACCAATATGAACGCTGATGGCAAACAGTAAATCTGAAGAACAGAAATCCAGCGATACACTTGCTGAAAGTATGCAAGCCCCAAATAGTACAATTTTCTACATATTATTTTCTTTAACTCGTATTGTGAGCGTTGTAACCTTTGCCAGTTATGGGCTGTCACACGGAATATTAATTTACTTATGTTGGACTTCATGCTCGTTATAAGTTAACTTAATGTTTGACAAATGTTGTTAGTCTTCATGTGAACTGCTACTCGGTGTGATTATTTGCGAACGGTACTCTGAAGATTAATTTTTGGTGATTGATAATAATAAGTACTCATATGTTGCCAGACACCTAAGTGGGGAGTTTATCTATTATTACTGTAATCATCTTTTACTGCCTTACAGCTCTCATCACAGGTGTCTATGTGGCTTTCCTTTACTTTACTTTCCTTTACTTTCCTTTCCTTTCTTTTTGTGACTTTCTTTTCGACTTTCTCTCGGATTGAGTTAGAAATTAGTTTTAAATCCGCGGCCGGGAAAACAATTTAGGCTCGTCTCCTTCACACCATAGTCCCTGTGCACCCAGCAGAGAGTAGGCACAGGATGCAAACCGAGGAGATGTGACCTTGAAACCTCGGCAGGAGCTGAGGGGGACAATCCTCCACTCCTGTACGTGTGTGTGTGTGTGTGATATGCAGAGGTGGGCATTCCGCAATTTTAGTTCGCAATTCCGCAATTCCGCAACTTGCGGAATGGTAATTCGGTTGCGGAATTGCGCAATTACAGATGCCTGAAAAAATTGCGGAATTGCGAATTGCGCACCGCCAAAATTTTATAGCGCAATCGCAATAACTTGCGGAATGGGTAATTCGGTTGCGGAATTGCGCAATTACGGATGCCTGAAAAAAATGCGGAATTGCGGGTTGCGGACCGCCAAAATTTTGAAACGCAATCGCAATAATTGTGACGATCACCACCTTCAAAATGGCAAGTGCCCGCGTGAACATAAGTTCCCACCAAATATGGTGGAGACGACACTACCAACTGCCAATGAGCCGTGTTTTTGTCGTCCAAGCACTGTCTTGGATTACGAAGAACACTCCAATAACACTTGCTGAAATGTGTGTTATACTGCTTTGTGATATTGTTTGCAATGTTTTGGACTGATTATTATTTCGGCCCCTACCAAGCTTATTGTGTTTTTGTCGCAGAAACCAATCAGTTTTCAATTGCGAGAAAAAACGGTCTTCGTACCAAGACCAAGCAAGCATCGTCCAAGCATCGCTAGCTAGTGTTGTAGCTAGTGTAGCACAGTCACTCACTCAGTCAGTGCGTTCTGGGACTTGGGATTAAGAGCGTGTACGCTCAGTACGCTGGCCGTGTGTATCAATCAATCAATCATTGGGGGCATACGCCGGGGGGCGCGTCGCCTCGCCCACCCTACGACGCCACTCCCGGGGGTCACCACGCGCGAGTTCCCATGCAGGCTCCTTTCCCATACCAAGCAGCTCTCGACAAGAAACATCAACTTCCCCCCAGCCACGAGCCTTGTGGGCGCCCCTTGGCCTCCTCCACGCCGGATTGTCTCTTACAGATACAACCCGATGGGAAGAATCGGTTTCAGGGTAGCGTGCCACATGCCCATATAGCCGAAGTTGGCGCTGACGGACTATGCAGGTAACAGGCCTCGATTCAGTCTCACGGTGCAATCGCTGATTTGACACGTAATCATCCCAGCGATACCCCATGATACTGCGAAGACACTTATTACCAAAGGCATTGATTCGTCTCTTCAAGTCACTATTTAGTGTCCATGTCTCACAACCATAGAGTAAGATAGGGATCACAAGCGACTTGAAGATCCGGATCTTTGTCCTCCTGCACAGGTACCGACAACGCCAAATACTCCCGCTGAGCGAGTCCATAACACCGTGGGCTATGCCAATCCGCCGTAAGACTTCTTGACGTGACCCGCCGTCATTATGGACTGCGCTACCAAGGTATGTAAAACTTTCCAAGATCTCAATGTCCTCGCCACACGCATGAACAGACTGTACTGCTTCATCTAGTAAGTCTCCAAATACCTGGACCTTGGTCTTGAGCCAGGAGACCTCAAGTCCCAAAGGCTTTGCCTCCTCGTGCAGCGCTTCGAGAGCCATCACCAGGACCTCCAGCGACTCAGCAAAGATTACTGCATCATCGGCAAAAACAAGATCAGTGATCTTGGTGTTGCCGACGGATGCTCCACAATCACTTTGATCTACAACCTTGTCCAATACCCAGTCCATACAAGCGTTGAAAAGTGATGGGGCAAGGACGCACCCTTGCCTCACTCCTGTATTCACAGGAAAGAAGCTGGATACACCTGCCCACACTTCACAGCACTCTCAGTCCAGAATACAGACCAGTTATCAAACCATTAGTCCTTGCAGGAATCCCTCGAAGTCGCAGAAGATCCCAGAGTGACTCACGATGCACTGAGTCAAACGCCTTTTTGAGATAAAACATAGGCTGCAAGCATCCCCTGTCGAAACTCACGTCGGCGTTCCACCAGGACACGAAGCGCTAGGATACGGTCCGTTTGACTTACCAGGCTGTGAACCCCGACTGCTGAGGTCTCTGATGCTTCACCCGATGACTGCGAATTCGTGTCAGCAATAGATGGGCAAGCACCTTGCCTGGTACGCTGAGCAGTGTAATACCGCGGTAATTGTTGCAGTCCTGACGGTCCCCTTTCCCTTTGCAGATAGGACGACCAGCCCCCTTTTCCAGTCTGGAGGAATGGTACCTGATTGCCACACGGCAGTCGGACAGCATGCAACCCGCGGATCATGGCCTCACCCCCAGCTTTTAGGAGCTCCGCACTGATATTACAAACACCAGCTGCCTTTCCACCCTTCAACTTTGCTACAGCCTCTCTGACTTCGTCAAGAGAGGGTGCGGTTTCGTCAATGGGAGGATCGGCATCCACTGCCTGTAACCCAGTGGTGTGAAGCTGCTCAGTTGGAGGGTCCACCGTGAACAACTGCCCAAAGTACTCAACCAACGAGCCATCTGCCCATCCATGTCCGACACGAGGCGCCCATCTGCTGTTCGAATAGCATCGCCCGAGAAGGAGACTTGGAACGGAGCTTCTTCAGGGCTCGGTAGGCGGGTCGGAGGTCATTAGCGTTTAAATGACCCTCGACATCCTCAGCGAGACTTCTGACATACCTCTCCTTGTCTCTCCTCAGGAGGGTTCTAGTCCGGCGTGACAGAGCCCTGTGCTGGTCCCGGTTCCCAGCCAAACCTGCAGCGCGACTCTCCTCGATTTTCTCCAGCGTCTCCGTCGAGACAAAACCACGCCTGACCTCGGGCGCTCCCAATACATCCTTGGCAGCCTGTAGAGTTTCACGTTTGAAGGTATCCCACAGTTCTACAGGATCCCCGAGAGCACCGAGCACATCAAACCGATTTGAGACTGCCACCGCATACTCATGAGCACATGTCAAGTCCTTCAGTTTCTCAAGATGAAACACAGTATGGTTACCTCTTGAGATTCTTCTGGACTTGACATGAAGCTTAAGTGTAGCAACAACAAGTCTGTGATCTGTTCCAAAGAACTCAGCACTCCGGTAAACCCTGCAGTTCTGGAGGATCCTGCAACGAGTACTAACGAGGACGTGGTCGATCTCCTTAGCTACCCCTCCGGCATTACTATACCATGTCCAGCGGTGCAGCTCTGGTCTCTGATACCAAGAACCTGCAATTCTCAACCTTCTGGACCTTGCAAAGTTCAGAAGCAGAGAACTGTTGGTGTTTCTGGTACCGGAGCCATTGTGTATGATTACTGATTTATCCTACATATACTGTTGTTGTGTTAGTGAAGTACTAAGATTGCACAAATTAGACAATAGACACTGGTTACTGGCAGTGGTTAGTGGTTAGTAACCACTAACCAGTGTCTATTGTGGTTAATAAACGGGTTTATTAACTTATATATAGGATAACAATAGGCTTAATAAACGGCGTTTAGTAAATAAACGACTATTTTTGCTTCTGTCTAATTTGTAATTTCAGTAATTTCAAATTTGTCTTATATTTTGCAGATTGTGCTCATATAATTAGCGTTTAGTAAACGCTAATTATATGAGCACAATCTGCAAAATATAAGACAAATTTGAAATTACTGAAATTACAAATTAGACAGAAGCAAAAATAGCCGTTTATTTACTAAACGCCGTTTATTAAGTCTATTTTTGCTTCTGAAAATTAGCAAATTTAACCAGAATGGACAAGTTTTTGTCGCCATCTCCGTCGCCTAGGAGTAGGAGTATGAGTGGAGTATACATTGGATACTGACAATGTTAGAAATGGGGATTGTGTCAGAAGTGACTTGGAGGCTCAGGATGATCTCCCCAGCACTCAGCCCCTCAGCCAGAGCACTGAGCGTGAGAGCAGGCAGGGCCAGGAAACAGGTGGAGAGAAGCTTCCAGCTAACTTGAGTCACTTGGACAAGTAAGTTATTCCTTATCTACTGAGTATTTAGTAAATTTAATTTGGTCAATTTATAGTTTCAACCAACCAACGATTTTCTGATGCGCCTTATTATATACATAAGGCGCATCAGAAAATCGTTGGTTGGGTGAAACTATAAATTATCCTTTAATCTACTTGTTAAAAGTTAAAACAGAAAAATTGTTATAAAGGCTGAATAAAAGGCGATATATATCCAATATATATTTGATTATTTGTGAACACAGTCATCACAGAGAGCGGCCTGCGCGGCGATTTATTTAGTTAACGCAAATTTTTGCAAGGTACTACTGCATGTATTAGAAAACGAAATATATCAATGGAAAGCTAATACAATTCTGCTTCTATTGATATCGTCCATGTAATATGTTGTCCCACAAAGTTTTACATGACGATGCGTTTAAGTGAATTTTAAGTTCATGCATATTTCTTCAGAGTCTCATAATGGCCTTTATTTAATGTGTTTTATTGTGTTTTATGTGATAATCTTATAGAACAAACATTTCCGAAGATAACAGTCTATCCTTTATACATGTATAACATGATATACTGCGGGGTCATGCCTTGAGAACTTCCCCGGGTCTTGGGTGAACGAAGAGGCGCTGGCGCTAAGATGGCGCCCAGTAGCGTTTAACATAGGGCCTATGAATGGCGTTACCCTCTTTCATATAGATACCCTAGTCACCTAGTGATTACTAGCCAGTAGACTGTGAAGTGTAAAAGTAAAGAAAAACACTAAAAGAGACAAAGACTTAATTGTGAATGACAAGTAACAAGTATAGACAGAAACAATAGGAATACAGAAGTATTAAAAATAAACACTAATAAAAAGTCTTGAGACATTTTTTGTTTTAATTGCAAGTGTTTAAGAGTCTATAGACATTTTTTGTTTTAATTGTAGGTGTTTTGTTTTAATTGTAGGTGTCAAAATTAGTTTGTGGAATTGCGGAATTGCGATTGTGAAAAGGCCTATCTGAAAAAAATTGCGGAATTGCGATTGCGGACTGGTGCAGGTCGGAATTGCGGAATTGCGATTGCGGAATTGGAAAAAAAATTGCGATGCCCACCTCTGGTGATATGTGTGTGTGTGTGTGTGTGTGTGTGTGTGTGTGTGTCATTGTAATTATTATTATTGCAATTATCAATATTATTACTAGTATTATTGTTATCATTATTATTACTATTATTATTATTATTATTATTATTGTTATAATTATTTCTATTGTTATCATAATTATTGCTATTATTAATAACCCCCCCTACAACCCCCCTCACCCCCCACTACACATTCCCATAATAATAATGATAATAATATTATTATTATTATTACTATTATTATTACTATTATTATTATTATTATTATTGGTATTATCAGTATCATCTGTATTGTTATTACTACTACAAATATCAGTACTATTATCAGTATTATTATTATCATTATTGCATTTGTAGTTGCTTCTCTTATTGTTATTGTCATCATCATTATTATTAGCTTCATTATATTATCATTAATAACATAAATAAATAGATATCGTTGATAACAATATTATTGCTATCAATTCATAGGTGTTATCATGAATATGATAATCCTCACAATTACTATTGTTGTAATCAGGATCATTGTTGTTGTCGTTGGTGATGGCGACCTTGTTGTTTTTGCTGCTGTTGTTGTTGTTATTTTCATTTTCCACACCACTTTTCCTTTTTTTTTCTTAATTAATCATTAAAATCATACTCACGAATTTTTATTTTCATGTATTTCATTCGTATATATATAACAATGATATGTGTATAAATGGATTAATGTAATGAGTCACAACTGTAGATATATTCTGTATGATTATTTTATATATTCTTTGTCTGTTAATCATGTGTACACTGAAATATAATACCGTCCACCGCTTTTGTCACGCATGAGCCTCATTTACAAATCTTGCTGTGAGAAGATAACTATGAAATAACAGTGAAGGAAGACAGTAATTCAGCGAGCCATGACAGGCGCGATGTGTGGCGCGGGAAGTTTGGTGGGCGGGGGTGGGCGGCTGGCGGGGCTAACCAGCGGCCGCGTCACTCAAGACAAAGTTGTGAGAATGTCGCGCTAATGGTGAGGGTTGTCACTCACCCGGGGGACCGGCGCCTCACCCCCCCACCCCACCCACCCGCCTGCGTCTTCCTCCCACCACTGGAACACTAATTATACATGAATGATTGAAATAGATAATGAGTCACTATTACCAGCAGTAGTAGCATAGTTATGACTGTAATGATGTTGTTAATGATAATGATAATAATAAAAGCATCAACATTACAATAATAATGATGACATGAATAATAATAATAATAATAATAATAATGATAATGACATTACTGATAATAATAATAATATATGTCAGTGACGTATATATAATGAGAGTAATGGTAATAAAAATAATCATGATAATGAAAATGAGGACTATGATAATAAGTATGATCATTACAATTTTTTTATTAATACTTTTATTACAATTATGATTATAATTATAACAATGAGAGTGATGACAATAATAATAATGATAATGTGCATCGTATAATCGGTAACACTTGCAGACAACAAGCTCATCACACTGTTGACGATTCATCAAGTCTTTCTTTCTGTTGATATGCAGGAAAGGTGAATGAATATTCTTACTACGTTTGATAAGCAACAATAGTCTTCAAATAAAATGCATTACTTTGTAGCATTGTATTTTCATGCAGCGTCACAAATCATTGAATACATACTTTTATTATGAAATAGAAATATTACATTACAACAGTCATATAATCTAATTATCTACATATATATCTGCCCATATATATTTTCCTATCTATTTACCTGTTTATGCATATACACACATATACATATTACTCATCATCAACATATGAGTATCACTGCACTCACCGAATTATCATCATCATCGTTATCGCCATGTTCCATCTTCAATCCCTTCACGCTTAGATCTTTCCTTTGCTATAAAAATGCTTCTGTTGTTAGCCATAAAATTACGAAAAGTAACTGAATATACCAAATATGTAAGTGGACAAAGATACTAAACAGGTCATAGCTATAAAATTTTGCTTTTATTCACTAAAAATCGTCTAATGGTACTCAAATTACAATGGAAATTACGCTCTGGGTCTGAAGGGGTTAAAACGCTTAATACGCGCTAGAAATTGCAGTCGAGGACAAAACAGAATTTGCCACCTGTGCGTACTGTTCTTAACTTCTAATTATGCACGGTGTTCAGAACCAAGACTTTTATTCCCTTAGTATCAAAAGAAGACAAAATGACAAAGGAGGAATGCTCTTCCCAGCTCCAGTCCTTACAGTGACACCGGACCGGTTACTTACCTTACTATTCAACACGCGATGGAGAAGCTATTTCGTAACAGAACCTATTCATGACTCAAACACCCATGCATATACATTCCTTTATTATGATACATACTTACGATCCCTCGGAAAGAGACCAGATGAAAAATAAATGTCGACTACCGGACACGCGGCACATCTGAAACTAATCTGAAGTAACATCGTTTTTCTCATGCAGAATAAGCAGTAATAATCACCTCTTTAACCAAAATATTTCAAAATTATCCTGAATCAGAAAGAAAAACTGAAAAATGCGTGTTTTTAGCACTTTTATTTGTGCAGGTATTTATTCATGAACACTTTGCATATACCCAGCAGATTCAGTTAGATAACGTTTAAGGCCGCCACACACCAGAAGCTACGCGCTATAATAATACTGATAAAAATAACAATAATAATAGTAATGATAATAACAAACAATAATATTGCATAATCTACAGAGGTAGTGAAACCTGGCAAGGCGTCACCGGAGAGTTTTCACCCATACTTTGCTGTACCGACTTTTTTCGCTCACCCTCGCGAGCGCGCTTCATGTTAAAACAAAGACCGAGCTTTAAGTTAAATACTTGACAGTTTTTCTTTTTTCTCTCTTGGCTCACGCCCTCCTATATAGGTACCCACGCCCCCCAGGGTAAGAACCACTGAAATAGAAGGTGTTGAAGAAGCCGCTCACGAAGATGTTACTGTATCCATTTGAATCACGAGCACTGCATCATCAGCAGAATTATCAACTAAGTGATGAACTGTTCCCATATATTATATTTTACATCTAAGATGAGAAACAGAGAGAATAGGAGAGGAGAAAGAGAGCCTCCAAAGTTATACAAACTAAGTTATGCCGCAAGAAGAAGTAACTAGAAGCGGAGGCGTGGGAGTGTAGGTGGCGGCGCGTCCAGGGGGTTGAGGTGTGTGGCGCGCATTGTGTGTGTGGCCAGCCTGGAGGCACGACAGGCGCGCACCATAGCAGGATGGCAAGGACGAGGAATAGAGAGGCTGTGAGGCAGGTGAGGTTCCCGGCGTGATCCTCCTTGTGGTATTATGATAAAGGTGTGTGCAAACCTTTCTTTTCTTGAGTAGTGACACGGCCATTTTCGTCTTTGTCATTTTTTATGCTTTCCCCTTCTAAGTCATTGTCATCATGTCATGACCCGTCTTCGTATACTTGAATCCCGTGTCGTACGTGTTTCTCATTTCCTGTTAATTTAGTTGAATTAGAGATATTTGTTGAGCTTCACGTTATTCTTCATGTTATAAGTTTCACTACATTGTACTGTATTGTTTTCGAGACGTTCGTTCTCGCTGATACAGATGAGGGCTGAGACATGAGGTGTTTTTTTCATCAATGTAGAGGAGCAAAGTGGTGTGTAATGGGTGAAACGATAGGGAAAATATCCAAACCCTTGTTATGTCTAGGCAGCGTTAGAACAGAAACTTCAATGAAAAGCAATCTTGCTATGCTCATGATGGGATGTGAGTCAGTGGAAGGAGAAAAGATATTCATTTAATTTAATGCGTTTGTTTATAGGAGGATGAAAGACAGCGAGGCAAAGGGAAGTATATGATATGAAATTTGCTTAGCTCCTCTTACATCTTTATTTCCTTTCATTTCATATATCTTATGCTAAAATGTTGCATTTGAAGTATGTTCTGAACTACATGAACATTACATTAAATTGTCTTAACATCAGTGTGAATGGCAGCCAGGAAACATTGCAACTCACTATATTAAGGTTCAGGTTATGTTCGTCATCTATCCTTCCCACACGCTGCCTCCTGTACCCCTAAACAGGCTAAACAGGAATCTAACAGAAGTGTACAGTGAAGAATTATTATTATTATTACATTTTCACCCGAAGGCATACAGGAAGAAAAAACACACAATGACCCAAGTTAAGAGCTAAGTCAACCACAGCCTCACAAATAAAAGTGTTCATACCATCTGCCTCTCCATGCACGAAACAACATAGTATCACGCTTATGTTTGTTTAACTTATTCATTCTAATAGTGCAGCAGATAATCATAACAATTGTGCAAATTAGGTTTTAAAGCATAAATTTTTTTACCAGGTTAGTACATCCAAAGGGTTCTTTTTTCAGATCGGGAGGAAAGTAAATTTTAACCTCTGAGGATGGGAGAGTCAATGACCTAAATTTACATTGAATTGTCTTTTTTTCAGATTTGGTGAGTTTGCTTTTTTTGGGAATCTTTAAAAAGGGTTTTTGCCATGTGTTGGTCCTTTATTTTCTAAGAGCCTATTTAATAATCACGGGATGAAACCAGACTAAACAATGCTTTAAATGAGGTCTGACCTAGAAAACAAATTTTTTGAAAAACATTTAGGTTATTGTGGTGCCAGAACAGTTTGCAGAAATCGTGTTGAAGATATCTGGAAACCTTTAAATTTTCAATGTGCACGAACAATTAAAAGCTTAAAGTACAGTGGGGTCACTACCTCAGACCTTATAGTACATCCCGGTACATGTAATACAAACACATTTCCATATAGACGCATAATATAAAAGTGTTGTTGCACCTAACAGTCCCCCGAACGCACATAATGCAGTGCACTTGAGTGCAGCCTTGGTGCATTGCGCGGCCCGGGACACCCCTTATTGCACCGTAGTGGATCGTTCGTGGCAAATGTTGAGCCTTGGCAGTGTCGTCCAAGGGTTTGCCCCCCAGAGGCTCCTTTGTCCAGCCCCATAGATGGGATTGGTAACTTGGTTCGGACCAGGGGTTTGGTTCCAGATTCCCTGGAAGATGCACGCTTGATGTGCTGCGGAGGCCCTGCGTTGGGGAATGTTTTAGACCCTAGACTTGTGTCCCAAGAGCGTTTCCAGCATCTTTTCATTTTTCATGGTGTCAGGGTGCGGTCTACATCGACAACGAAGCGCCCCAGCTGACTTTGACTCCTCCCACATCACTTGGCATGGTAAGAGTTCTCAAAGGCACAGTCACCTGGGGGAAAAACCTTTCCAAGTCTCCCAGGCATTTTTTTCCCCTCTGCCAGCGAAAAAGACACAGCTTCTCACAGACACAGACGGCCACTTCAGCAGCCAGGAGGCGGGGGGCCTTGCAGGACTTTTACAGCGGTGCAGTGAAGTGCTTCTTTTCAGGGCAGCAGGTGGACACTTTGTAACTGAGGGCAGAGGTGCTACCGATTGGCGGAAGAGATGTCTTCCCCAATCACCACTACACCCCGGTCGAGTCCGCCATTCGTGGGGGATGGATGTTGCTTAGGGAGATACCTGTGCCATGAAAAAAATCCTTGGCTGTCGAAAAGGGGGGGTTTAGGGGTCAATTTATAAACACCCCCGTAGTGACAGTCCCTTGCGCAGCTTGGGGGGGAAAAACAATTTCTTCCAGTAAGCGTGGCAGACCCCATTGAAATGTTCTGTAGCTGTAGCAATTTATCATATGACCCAACCCTAGGCTGAACAGGTGCAATAGACCTTGCCCCTTCACAGCGTAACTTGAGGGACAAAGTAAGTGGGGTGGGGGTTTCTCTCTCGCGGCCGTGGGCATGAGGTTGACTCCACACTGGTGCATGCTTTACACTTTGAACCCCAGTACTGCGATACTGTAAAGCAGCAGTTTGGTGCTTGTTTTGGGAAAATTTAAAGTCTGTGTTTGATGTTCCCCATCGAGGATCATTTTTCCCCAGAGCAAGGAGGGTTTCACAGAATCTTTCGGGGCAGTCAGCGGAACGCACCGTCAAAGGTGAACCTGGTCTGAAACATTTTTACGTAACCTGTGCGCCTTATAGGGCAGGGCATCACTTCAGACCGGGCCCCTTCTTCAGGGGGGGACCTATATTTTTTCTCAAAAAAGAGAAGTGTGCTCGACCCTGAGAAGGGCTCTCAGATCGGGAAGCACAAAAAGGTTCTGCCCTTCATCGGGTTGTGTGTTTTTTGTTGGTTCCCGTGGCACCCAGGGCTCAGTCTCGTCTTGTAGAGGTTAGCCACGTCTAGAGTTCAAATACAGGGCATTTCCCCTTCACCTGCATGCTTCCTCCATGAATAAAAACCCGCCCAAAGCTATGCCTGCAGACGACCCATCCCCGTCCTTTAGTGCGGGTGGTCTGATTTTTTGTATAAGACGGGACATGCGAGGTATTTTTCCTCGATGGCAAACATTCCCAGGGGCAGCTTGGGCCACTTTTGTGTCCCCCTTCAGTACACTTCCGAACGTTCTTGTCAATTTTCCTTTGTAGCTGCTTCGGCAGTTGCCGTGCCCGCGGCTTATTGCAGAAGAAAAAAAATAGGCCGGTTTGATTGGAAGCTGGGGCGCTCTGATGTGTGTGCACGGTTGGGAGTACCGGGACTAGATTCGTCCTGAAGCGATTCTGCCTGCTCTGTGGTCAAACACTTTTTGTTAAAATTTAAACGAATTTTCTGGCCCCTGAGCACTGTGTGTGCTCAAGTAGCTTCTCGCTATCGCACATCCAGTCTGTTCCTTGACCCCCTTGGCAGTGCCCAAGTCCCTTGAACTGGGGAGGTTTCTTTCAATGAGCATAGCCCCTACTCTCGGTTTATGGTTGATCTTTTGGGACTGCAAAGTTCATCTTCTTGCTTGCAAGGGAAAACAAAACTCCCGTTAGTTTTTGGGGGTGGTCTTATTTTTTTGGACTTGGGGCCCGGGGCGGGTCTATGAGGGGATGACCTTGCCATAGTGACGATCAGGGCGGGATCTTGATCTTTGGGTTCGATCTAGGCAGGAACCCGCAACACACAAATAAAACAATTTGTTAGTACCACCACCACAGTTTTCATTTAAATTTGGGATCAATATTTTATTTGTATGTTTAAAATTTACCTTCACTGTCCTCAAGGTCAAAGCTAGACACCCGTAAATAAACAACGCTGTGTGGAAAGTAGACACTTTTTTTGGAACACAAACATGGTTTGTACATCATAAACATGTTCCCTTAACCAATGCGCCAAAAACAATATTTGATACTTTGAGGTCATTGACCCCTAGGTCCCAGAGGTCAAATCTGCTTACCCCCGATCTGAAAAAAAAAGCTTATGGCATGTACTAACACTGGGAGAAATTTAGCTTTAGTCTAATTTGCACAATTCTTATGAATGAGAGATTATCACTGTACATAAAGCCTCAAGTACACTGTCAAAACATTTATGAACAAGCCAAACGCTAGCCCGGGTTTTAAAGGGGCTCCCTCGTTTTTTTTTACTTTTGCTTGTTCTATAAAAACAAGAAACAGGGGGGTATCAGTGAAGAGTAATTTTTCCTTTCTTTTAAATAGAAAAAGGCAGAATTATTATACTGCAAAGTAGGGAAAAAAAAACCTGCAAATTTCATTTCGTAGAGAACACTTGCTTGTAGGGGTTTTTTATACGAAAAAATTTTAGGTTTCAAAATACTTTCCCCCAAAATTTTACACAAAAAAACCCCAAACGAAACATGTAGATTTTCTTATTATGAGTTTTATGCCCTATGACGTATTTTTTTCTCGTGGTGCCAAAAAAATTTTAACATATACCCAAACCCTAAAATTTCCTTATTCATGTTATTTTCTAAAAAATGACCACGTATACCCGGACTGTTCACGTGACAATGTTTTGAATTCCAAAGATCTGAAACTCGAGAAATGCCAGTGGTCGCTGGCAGTTTTAACTCAAAGGTTGGTCTACTGTGTTTTGGCTCCGCGACTAATATTTTTCATACATTAATTTCGCGATAAACATTGATGCACCGCATCTGAATACCAAAAAATATAGTTCTTCTGTTGTTCTACTAATTATATGGATGACATGCATTACGATGGAACGTTTTATAATAGCAATTTAATGCAAATTACTCGCCTCGAGTAGCAAAGCTTAATATATTTTTTACATGTATATTGTGGCATGTAAAATTTGGGCGATGTTCACACTGTTTTCTAAGACAGTACTGCTGCGTCTGGCAAACGCTTGTCAAAATACAATAAGCAATGCCTTGGAAAAACGAAGAATAAAGAATGCCGAAATCGGCTTGTTGCTGCGACAATGTAGGTTATAATTGTGGAGGCGACACGCCGCGGCGGGGAGTGGTGGGCGGGGAGATTGTGGCGGGAAGATTGAATCAAAACATTACGACTTCACGCGTCGACTCATTGCACTTCCAGGCTTTCTATCTGATTGATACACAATAATAACAGGAAAATATGACTGCCTAGGTATAGATAACTTCTAAACATTCGTGATTGACTATATAATATCATAGAGTAGCATTTACCTCGCCTCCTCAACTATAACCTCCATGGTTATTTGGTTATATACAATGTTTTACAGAATCAGGCTTCTATACAATATACATATAGAAGAAAATCGTTCTTAATATTATACTTTTGTGTTTTAAGTGCAGTGGAATAAGCCCATATTTTGTTTTCCAGTAGACCAACTTATTATCAAAAAAGTGAGTTAAAACTGCCAGCGACCCCTGGCATTTTGAGCTCCAGTTCTCTCGAATTGCGGGGCCGCATAGGGGCCTGCGGGGCGCCCAGCAAAGAGATATAGTGGTCTATAGACTATCATATAGACTGGTTTATCAGTATATATGATATACTGTAATCTTCATAAATGTTTGTTCTATAATATTATCAAATAAAAAACAGTAAAACACGCTAAAAAAAATACCATTACGAGACTATGAAGAAATATGCATGAACTTAATATTCACTTAACTCTTCGCCATTTAAAACTTTGCGAGTCAACTTTTATCATGAAGGGTATCAATAGAAGCACAATTTTATTAGCTTTCCATTGCTATATTTCGTTATCTGATAAATCTATTAAAACCATGCATAAATTAGCGTTAAATAAATAAATAAAATCATCAATTGGGTAATTTTCCCGATTGATGATGTTATTTATTTACTTATATATTTCTTTTTCTGATAAATGAATTAGCACCATGTATAAATTAGCGTTGACTAAATAAATAACCTCATCAATCGGGAAAATTACCCGATTGATGATTTTATTTATTTAGTTAACGCTAATTTATGCATGGTTTTAATTAATTTATCAGATAACGAAATATAGCAATGGAAAGCTAATAAAATTGCGCTTCTATTGATACCTTTCATGATAAAAGTTGACTCGCAAAGTTTTAAATGGCGAAGAGTTGAAGTAAATATTAAGTTCATGCATATTTCTTCAGTCTCGTAATGGCATTTCTTTACAGTGTTTTACTGTTTTTTATTTGATAATATTATAGAACAAACATTTACGAAGATTACAGTATATCATATATACTGATAAACCAATCTATATGATCCGTATATATATATATATATATATATATATATATATATGAATCCGAGCGGCCCTCCGACTTCAGGGCAAGTTCAGGCCCATGTGCAGCAGGCCGATATTCCGTGCGCAGTCCAGGTATACAGTGGTCTATGTCTAAACCTATCCCTATGGTTCATAGAGGGCAGCAGAAAAACCACATGACAGGGCAAGACAAGTCCCTCCATGTTAGAGGATTCGGTGCGGCGATGCAATGAGAATAGAACATAAGAACATAAGAAAATCAGGAAGCTACAAGAGGCCATGAGACCTACACGTGGTAGTTCCTGTAAATAGGGACGCTTGCACCATCGACTTTTTTGGAGTGTAATGACGTATTATCGACTTTGTTCTCGTGATTACAAACGAGCCAAGTCCTCTAGCTCTAAAAGCCCGGAAGTCATTGACAACCCATTTCAAGTTATTATTACAGTCCATAGTTGATACATGAATGGGAGTTGATGGTACCCTTGAAAGCCTCGTTGAATTACACCAAACTATCCAAACGAACAAAGAAATACCTACCATGGCGGCTTAAAGTTATTAGTCTCAACATATCAATTTATAGTACTTGTAGTTCTCTCCTGCACTTATTTTAGTACTTAGAAATCGTCCTCGTGATGTTGCGTGTTTGAGTACGTATATATGTAAAGGTGAGTTGCTATTACTGGCTGAGTTATTATTCGATATGTACCCAGCGACATGTTACCCCTAAGTGTTCGTGAGTGGCATGATTGTGTGTTTGTATTGTGCTACGTATATGCAGGTAATGAAACAGACTATATTTAATGAATGGTGTGTATGAAGGGCGAGTTAATTACAATCAATATACCACTCCCTTTTATTGATATAGCAAGGGGAGAGAGAGAGAGAGAGAGAGAGAGAGAGAGAGAGAGAGAGAGAGAGAGAGAGAGGAGAGAGAGAGAGAGGAGAGAGAGAGAGAGAGAGAGAGAGAGAGAGTAAATAAGAAATAAAATGAGACAACGTACCATGCGTGTATTAAAAGCGATGTGGACAATTAAGGTGAAGGACAAAGACGGATCACGCAATACCCTCACCTGTCAATACTTTCCCGGAGCTTCAGGGGTTTCTCCTTAATAACTTACACACCCACGTGTTGTGGATTACCTCGTATACGTCATGGTTAAAGTTTTATTTCTCATTACTTTAGTGCCTCTTCGTGTATTTGCATATAATCGTCCGGTGTTCTTTTCCTCGTAAATGACGAGAGCATAGTAATCAATTGTGTTTACATTTGATTTTCTCCGAATTCTGAGTAAAATTTGCATAAGCACCATATTAATACATTTCTTAACCTTTTTGTCATATGAAGACTCAAGAGGTAATTCTATTTAGCGTTATTTTGTATTCCTGTTTTAACATGATATATACAGCCTAGTATATTATATTATTGTTCGTTAGAGGAGAGATATTTCAGACTTCGATGACCGTCTTTGGCGGAATGACCTGGTAAAGTGTTGATGTTGGTCTCATACTATATCACTACT
Organism: Chionoecetes opilio; assembly: GCA_016584305.1. NCBI lineage: Eukaryota > Metazoa > Arthropoda > Malacostraca > Decapoda > Majidae > Chionoecetes > Chionoecetes opilio. The sequence continues at coordinate 148,041 of JACEEZ010025463.1, forward strand.
CATACATATACTTATTTTGCCTACTTATACAACATTCATTATGTGTAAAGTGCTTCGAAAATTTGTATATTAGTTCAAGGAATTGAAAGAATCGCATGAAACTAAAAATCATTATCCTATAGTTAACCAGCTAACCTGGATGGATAAGTAAATGAAATACTCCCCGATAAATATAGCATAACATTAATTAATAACACTGATTAATGAACAACATAACTGAAAGGCCTTGCCAGCTAAAAATAACCTGGCGAGGCATCAAAGCGAGGTGAAGACACTAATGACGGCAACTATTACAGAACACAATGGAAGCTTCGTACAACACGCAACATTCTCATCACGGAGGCTCCTTTACATACGACAAGGTCAGTCACGAAATAGTCCTTACAATGCATTTTATCGGTGGATCATGTCTTGCTGCTTCTCCTCCTTCGCACGACGTACACTCCCCTAAATATCCTCAAAAAGGGAACATCAAGGGGCTTAAACATCGTCACAAATTGGAACATCACGACGCTTCAAGAAAGGTGTTGTCAATTCACTTTTGTACGACCTGCACATTGTGGATTTTCTTTTATTTTTCTGTTAATTTAAACCCCAATAATCAACCAATCAATCAATCATTCCTTAACGCCTTCACGCCCAGATCTTTCCTTTGCTATATAAAATCGTCTGTTGTTAGCCATAAAATTACGAAAAGTAACTAAATATACCAAATTAACTAGTGGACAAGGGTACTAAACAGGTCATATCTATAAAACATTGCTTATATTCACAAAAAATCGTCTAATGGTACCCAAATTAAAATGGAAATTACGTTCTGGGCCTCAAGGGGTTAAAGAAGAAGAAAAATTGTTTACTTCGCTTCAACGCGCTCCTTTCCACATCAGGACTTCGTCAAGAAACGCACAGTGGCGGACATGACCGACCGGATGTGCCAGGAATCGACAGCCCACGGCGTTGGACACACGTGGAACAACCGCCGTAATGGTCTCGGGGTGTTCTGGTTCCTGGTGTCCATCCTCCTCTTGGCCTCCCTTCTCTACGTCGCCGTCGATCTCTGTTCAGCCTTTGTGTCGCGCGAAGTCCAATCGCAGGTTTGGAGCTTCGTTGTTGAGGAGTTGTTTTTTTCTTCTTCTTCTTAAGTTTTACTCGTCATAGGTGTTTTTTGGGAGTGGTGGAGTTTGGATGGAAGAGTGGACGATGTAATGGTATGGTGTGCACTGAATGGAGACGATGTAGAAGGCGGAGTAACGGCTAAAGTGTTGAACTAAGAAGATAGGGCGAGGAGAGGGGCTGAGACATTCTCCTCTCAACTACTACTCCTACTCTTCTTATTATTCTTCCTACTCTTCATTCTCCTTCTCCTTTTCTTCCTCTTTAACTCTTATTCCCCCTCCTTCTTCTCCCCTCCCTCTTCTTCTTCTTTTCCCCCTTCTTATTATCATCCTCCTCCTCCTCCTCCTCCTCCTCCTCATCTCCGAAGTGGTAAGCCGTGATGGTCTCATTCCAGACTACCGTGAAGATAAATGCTGATGAGGGGCTTCAGCTGCCTTCAGTCGCGCTATGTAACCTCGCCTTCTTCTCCCGCCGGAAGCTGCAAGGTGAGTATTCTTACACTGGCACCATAAGGGAAAAGGAGGAGGATGGGCAGTTGATGTAGTAAATAAGATACTTTAAGGCGTCCTCACTAAGCTGACGCTGTGGTGATGCCGGCTGGTCTTTGGCTGTAGTAACCATTTTCCAGGCGATTCTCATGTTATCATAGAGATGCGAGCTGCCATTAGCATCTTACTTATACCCAAAACCATGGCAGGGAAACATTAGTACACACACGATTTGGTTTTAGATATCTTTGTTGCTGTAATTGCCCACGTTGTTTCAATAGTTCTGTTCACTAAAATCTTTGAGGAAAGGTCTTATACCATATGAGTTTTGAGATAGATTGTTTTCTCAGTTTGCATTATTTAAGGTAAAGATGGGGGCATACGCTATGCTGCATGTGGTCTCGGCGCTCATCTCCGTCGCATTAGTCTTTGAGCCTGTGGTGGGTGACAACCCGCTACCTCGGGACACAGGGCTAGTGTGACATCCGGGTTACCGCAGTTACCTTCCCCAGGTTTCTCCAGATTTAACTTTACATCACTTGTAAATCAAAACTATGCACACATTTTTTTTCCCTCGGTCAGGAACCCCAATAAGGAAAACATAAGCAAAAAAGAATCACTTTTCTCGGAATCCTATATGTAATATAGATGTTTCCATCCACTGCATCAGTGTCGCGCGGGACCCCTGCAGTGAATGTTTTAGTGCCACGCAGGGTCGCGTGTGCCGCCACACCGTATTATAAAGTGTTGGAGGGAGTTACGGCCGTGGGCGGCAGGAAGTGTACAACGGAAAATCTTTACTTACCTGAAGTTGATTTAACTGATATCATATCCCTGTATACATTTTTTTTTTTTTTTTTTTTTTTTTTACATCACAAGGAACTGGCCAAGGGCACAACAAAAATGGGTAACACAAAGCCCGCTTAGTTGCCAGTCCCTATAAAGAAGACAGTAAGAGAATAAAATAAAAACAGAGGGGTAGGCCAATTTAGTTCGGGAGGTGTCTTGTTACTCTTCTTTTGAAAAGATTTAAGCCCATAGGAAAGTGGAAAATAGAAACAAGAAGAGAGTTCCAGAGTTTACCAGTGAAAGGGATGAAGAGTAAAGATACTGATTTACTCTTGCATTAGGAAGATGGACAGAATAGGGATGAGAATGAGTAGAAAGTCTTGTGCAGCGAGGCCGCGGAGGGGGGAGGCATGCAGTTAGCAAGTTCAGAAGAGCAGTGAGCATGAAAATAACGGTAGAAGAGAGCAAGAGAAGCAACATTGCGGCGGTGATTTAAAGATTGAAGACCGTCAGTCAGAGGAGAGGAGTTGATGAGACGAAAAGCTTTTGACTCAACCCTGTTTAGGAGAGCTGTATGAGTGGATCCTCCCCAAACATGTGAGACATACTCCATACATGGGCGGATAAGGCCCCTGTAGAGAGCAAGCAATTGGGAGGGAGAAAAAAAAGGACGCAGACGCCACAGCACACCTAACTTCTTGAAAGCTGTTTTAGCAAGAGATGGGATGTGAGATTTCCAGTTCAGATTTTTAGTAAAGGATAGTCCTAGAATGTTCATTGTAGAAGAAGGAGACAGTTGAGTGTCATTGAAGAAGAGGGGATAGTTATCTGGTAGGTTTTGTCGAGTAGATAGGTGAAGAAATTGGGTTTTGAGGCATTGAACAAAACAAGGTTTGCTTTGCCCCAATCAGAAATTATAGAAAGATCAGAAGTTAGGCGCTCGGTGGCATCTCTCCGTGAATCACTTAGTTCCTGTTGAGTTGGACGTCTAATAAACGACGTTGAAAAATGCAGGGTAGAATCATCAGCGTAGGAGTGGATAGGGCTTTGAGTTAGACTTAGAAGATCATTAATGAATAATAGAAAGAGAGTGGGTGATAGGACAGAACCCTGGGGAACACCACTATTGATAGATTTAGGAGAAGAACAATGTCCGTCTACAGTAGCTGCAATAGAACGGTTTGAAAGGAAACTTAAGATGAAGGTACAGAGAGAAGGATAGAACCCGAATGAGGGTAGTTTGGAAATTAAAGATTTGTGCCAGACTCTATCAAAAGCTTTTGATATGTCAAGGGCAACAGCAAAAGTTTCACCGAAACCCCTAAAGGAGGATGACCAAGATTCAGTTAGGAAAGCTAGAAGATCGCCAGTAGATCGCCCTTTACGGAAACCATACTGACGATCAGATTGAAGATTGTGAGCAGATAGATGCTTAAGAATCTTCTTATTAAGTATAGATTCAAAAACTTTAGAAAGGCAGGAAGTCAAAGCTATAGGACGGTAGTTTGAAGGATTAGAACGGTCACCCTTCTTAGGAACAGGTTGGATGTGAGCAAACTTCCAGCAAGAAGGAAAGGTGGAAGTAGATAGACAAAGACGGAAAAGTTTGACCAGGCAAGGTGCAAGCACAGAAGCACAGTTTTTGAGAACAATAGGAGGGACTCCGTCAGGACCGTAAGCCTTCGACGATCTGGGCCCAGAAAGGGCAAAGAAAACATCATTCCGAAGGATCTTAATGACAGGCATAATATAGTCAGAGGGTGGAGGAGAAGGAGGAACAAGCCCTTCATCAACCAGAGTGGAATTTTTAGCAAAGGTTTGAGCGAAGAGTTCAGCTTTAGAAGTAGATGAGACAGCTGTGGAGCCATCTGGGTGAAGCATAGGAGGGAAAGATGAAGAAGAAAAATTATTAGAGATGTTATTTGCTAGATGCCAGAAGTCACGAGAGGAATTTGATTCAGAAAGATTTTGACATTTTCTATGAATGAAAGAGTTTTTGGTAAGTTGAAGTAAAGATTTGGCATGATTACGGGCAGAAATATAAAGGGCATGAGTTTCAGGAGATGGATGCTTACGGTACCGTTTGTGAGCCACCTCTCTATCTCGGACAGCATGAGAACAAGCAGAGTTAAACCAGGTTGACGGGCTTTAGGATTAGAGAAAGTGTGTGGAATGTACGCCTCCATGCCAGAGACTATGACCTCAGTTATGCGCTCTGCACAAAGAGATGGGTCTTTGACATGGAAGCAGTAATCATTCCATGGAAAATCAGAGTAGTACTGCCTTAGGTCTTCCCACTTAGCTGAGTTGAAGTGCCAGAAGCACCTCCGCTTAGGTGGGTCCCGAGGCGGCACCGGAGCGATAGGACAGGTTACAGAAATAAGATTGTGATCGGAGGAACCCAACGGAGAGAATAGTTTCACAGAGTAAGCAGAAGGGTTAGTAGTTAGGAAAAGATCAAGAATGTTGGGCGTGTCTCCAAGGCGGTCAGGAATACGGGTAGGGTGCTGCACCAGCTGCTCTAGGTCTTGGAGGATAGAAAAGTTGTAGGCTTGTTCACCAGGTTGGTCAGTGAAAGAAGATGATAGCCAAAGCTGGTGGTGAACATTGAAGTCCCCAAGAATGGAAATTTCAGCTAAAGGAAAAAGAGATGAGATGTGTTCTACTTTTGATGTTAAATAGTCAAAGAATTTTACATAGTCAGAGGAGTTAGGTGAGAGATATACAGCACAGATAAATTTAGTAAGAGAGTGACATTGAAGTCGAAGCCAGATGGTAGAAAATTCGGAAGATTCAAGGCCGTGGGCACGAGAGCAAGTGTTGTCATTGCGCACATATACGCAACAGCCAGCTTTGGATTTAAATTGAGAATAGAGACAGTAAGAGGAGACAGAAAAAGGTCTGCTGTCAGTGCTCACAGACAACTGAGTTTCAGTGAGGAAAAGAAGATGAGGTTTAGAGGAGGAGAGATGATGTTCAACAGAGAGAAAGTTAGATCTAAGGCCGCGAATGTTGCAGAAGTTTAAGGAGAGAAGGCTAGAAGAAGTATCAAGACACCTCGAGTCGACATCTTGAAGACTGTCCGACCTGGGGATATTTCTGGTCCCCTCCCCAGTTAGGGACTCCGAGGCAGGGCGATTGATTACTAGGCATAATAACATTTTGAGTGAAGATAATGTAGGGATGTAAGTGCATGTAGTGTAATGTGAGTAGTAAGAGGAATTGTTTTTAGAGTGCAGGCTGCAGCTACTCTCTTGTGTATCTGAGACACTAAGGGATATGGAAAGAGAGGACACGGGAGATTTCAATGATAAGTCTGCAGCACCCCCTCAACCACCGTAAGTACCTCCCCGGGAGTATTCCACCATGGCGGCAGCTGTCTGACTGCCTACTCCCTCCATGTACCGTACCCTTCGGCAATAGATGCTAGAAGATGTTTTTTTTTTTTTTTTTGTGGCCCCGACGCATACACATGCTGTTTTCGTTGTTGTTGCCTTTTCAGGTCCACACTATAGTTATAGTGGCAGATCTAAGGGAGGGATGGCTTGGGCAGACCACGGCCACCCCAGAAGTGGCACCCCAGATCTGAATCAGAGATTTAATGAACATTTAATCATTTATTGAAATGGTTATGACACGGCCACCCCACACTAGATCTGTGTCCAAGCTAATTGGCCACCCCAGTCATAGTTTCCTGGCGGTGCCACTGACTAGTTCACGGGACCGACTCCGGAATCACAGTGAATGCTAACAACTTAACAAGTGAGGGATTTTAGAAAATTAAAAACCCCATTAACGTGTGAATATTGGCTGTGCATCAGAAGGTCCACGCCCTTCTGATGCCTATTTCATCTTAGTTTCCCTGATGTAGCATAATCTCTGTACAGTCTGCTAGAGACGAAAACAGACAGCCTCCAAGGTTACGAACAAAGGGCACTTACTACATGTGTATCTATTTGTTACAGCGATGGGCGTCAGCAACATCCTCACCCACTACCTCATCGCCTCCATCGGCCCCACCTTCGTGTTGAGGAGCTCCGTCAGCCACGAAAGGGAATGGTACAAGCGGGAGGGCCACGCGCAGCTAATCCGCCACCTGGCCAAACACAACATTACCTTCGCTGAGCTCATCATCGAGCTCTCTTACACGTGAGTCAGTCGTTCTCTCTCTCTCTCTCTTCTCTAGTCTCCTCTTCTCTCTCTCTTCTCTTCTCTCTCCTCCTCTCTCGTGCTCGGAGGGGAAATAAAGATGAAACAGGCCCCTATGCGGGCTCCTTATTCCCCTTCCTCTCGGTGCCCTCCCTCCGTCAGGTGCGAGGAGTGGTTGCTGCAATGCGTCATCGGGTCGCGGCGCCACACCACCGCACAGTGCTGCTCAGGCTTCGTGGCGGTGCGCACCATGACGGGGCTGTGCCATGTATACCTCGCCTCCTCCGCTGACGCCCAGACCGCAGACGGGGAACATTTCGGCCTCACCTTATACGTCAACATTACCAAGGATGACTGGCCGGGTGAGGTGCCTTTTCTTTGATTGTTATTTTACTGGGCTTTAAAATTTTGGTTTGTTACTATTATTGGTTTATGCACTTCGTTGAAGTACACTCTAGAAAGTAAGACAAGTGTAACGTTAAAAATGCAGTAGTGATAAGCAAGGTCAAGAGCACACCACTCCATGAAAGAGTGATTCATGTCATCTTTGAACAGCCTCACCTTGAGATGCCCTGCCTTGAAACATGTACGTAGTTTTAATCCTCTCTTAACCTTTGAGACCCAGAGCGTTATTTTCATTGTAATTTGGCTACCATTAGACGATTTTAAGTTAATATAAGCAATATTTTATAGATATGACCTGTTTAGTATCCTTGTCGACTAAATAATTTGGTATATTCAGTAACTTTTCGTAATTGTTTGGCTCGAGAACATACGATTTTTTTTATAGCAAAGGAAAGATCTGGGCGTGAAGGGGTTTAAGGCCTTCCCAACTAATGATGATGATGATGATTGTGACAGATCTGGACCCCGGCTTCCTGGACTCCTCGCACATGTCCAAGATCGGGCTGCAGGCCACCCTCACCAGCAACCACACCTACCCCGCCCACCTGGTGCTGGGCAAGGGCGCCGTGCTGCAGGCGGGCGTCCTCACCACCACCGCCACCGTCACGCTCACAAGGGTCTGTCTCCTGCCCTCTGCCTTCCTCGCACACACACAACACACACACACACACACACACACACACACACACACACACACCACTAAGGAAGCAAAACTATATAAAAAGAATGTAGACATGGAGACGGGGACCATATGAGTGTAGCTCAGGACCTGTTAAATACTAGAGAAATAAATACACACACTTATCAGTATACCTATATATTTTTTTCTCTTTGTTTAGAGATAGTATGTTTTTTTTCTTTTATTGTTATCTTACTGGGTTTTAATCATTTGGTTTGTTTATATTATTGGTTTATGCATTCATAGAAGTACACTATAGAAATTAAGACAAGTGTAACAGTAAAAATGCAGTAATAATGACCAAGGCCAAGGGAATAGATCTCTTTTCCTTGGCCTTGGTAATGACAATCGCTGCTTCCCGCTGCTGTGTCCCCGCGGCGTCAGGTGAGGGACACGGGCATGAAGACGCTGATGGACCTGTCCGAGGACAAGTGTGTGGCCGCTGGCCGGGATGAAACCCTCGACGGGCCTCCAAAACTTGCTCAAAACAGAACCCAACTGTGAGCTTGGCGCCATGCGGTCGTGCCTTCACAGACTGTGCAACTGTACTACTTACTTCCTCAGCATCCACCGCGGTATGTCTGGCCTGCCTCCTGGTGTCTTGTCCCTCTCAAGGAGGTTATAATTATCCTATACAACCTCCTTTGCCCCCCCCCCCCCCCCCGCCTAGCGAGACACCGCCATGGGACTCTTAGATCATATGAAATCCAATATTTAGGAAGTAGATCATTGCATGTCATTATGTTTGCAGAGCGACATCTTAACCCCTTCACGCCCAGATCTTTCCTTTGCTATATAAATCGTCCTGTTGTTAGCCATAAAATTCCGAAAAATTACTGAATATACCAAATACCTAGTGCACAAGAATACTAAACAGGTCATATCTATAAAACATTGCTTATATTCATTAAAATAGTCTAATGATACCCAAATTACAATGAAAATTACGGTCTGGGCTTCAAGGGGCTAATGTGTCACTCTTCCACCTTGCACCCCGGCAGACAAGGTGCCCCTGTGTTGTGCTGGTGAACAAGGACACTGCCACGGGCTGCTCCACCGCCGTGTGGATCAGTATGCCTTCCTAGGGGACCAAGATGCTCCCCTGAAGCCAGCGTCCTCCATAGAGACCTGCCTCAAAGAAGGTAACACATAGACACCAGTAACAAGGTGTGTACGTAGCATAGGTACCACACACAAAATAATAGAATATGTAATGAATAAAATAAGAGCTTTCTCATGTAATCTTTTTGCTGTAAGTGTAGTAGTTTTAGCATTGTGTAACTTTCTAGTATATATAGGAAACTCATCTTATAATTGATACAATGAGCTATGAAATGAACTGTAGGCATCACTTTTAAGGGGACTGATTTACAGGACGTACGAGAGTAGTACTTCAGCAAGCGTAGAAATCGTTAGAAAGCGCTCGCTACACTCAAGGCACTATTTGTTTAACATTATTTAGCTACATATATCAATAACCACGCAATTCACGTAACACATTATTTCATACCTCACATTATCACACTGTAATCTTCTCGTACCAACATTGCGTCAGTCTCTTTTTATATATCTATAATTTTTCCACCTTCGTCTTTTAAGTCCTTGTAATCTTGTATCGCAGGCCGGCGCATCTGTGGACGTCTGTGTGAGCGGCACGACTTCACCTCCGCCAACCAGCCACCTGCCTGTGCCCCCAACCCTGTACCAACACCTCACCAAGCAGTTCTCCCTCGCCAATGGGTAGGATGTCACCCCTGTTACCTATGTCGTTCATGAATATTAACACTACTCAGTTGAATAGTTGCTAACACTAGCACACTACTACTACTACTACTACTACTACTACTACTACTACTTCTACGACTCCTTCAGTTACTTTAGTGAACCTAGATGTATTATCATTACTGAAGGTTACTATAGTCAATTCCCTCCTGGTTTGTAAAGGTTAGTCCTTACCTTTGCGTCGCTTGTTGGTGTTGCATGGTGAAGCAAATGTCCAATAAAGCTGGACAGTAGTATAGAGGTAGTAGTAATAGTAGTGGTGGTAGAAGTAGAAATAGTAGTTGTAGTAGTAGTAGTGGTAATAATAATACACAGAACAGTAGTAGTAGTGGTAATAATAATAACAGTAGTATAGAGGTAGTAGTAATAGAAGTGGTGGTAGAAGTAGAAATAGTAGTTGTAGTAGTAGTAGTGGAATAATATACAGTAGATAGTGGTATAATAATACAGTAGTATAGAGGTAGTAGTAATAGAAGTGGTGGTAGAAGTAGAAATAGTAGTTGTAGTATGTAGTGGTTATGATAACAGTAGTATAGGGTGTAGTAATAGTAGTGGTGGTAGAATAAATAGTAGTTGTAGTAGTAGTAGTGTAAATGATAACAGTAGTAGGTGAAGTTATAGTAATAGTAGTGGTGGTTGTAGAGAATAGTAGTTGAGTAGTATAGTGGTATAATGATAATACAGTAGTATAGAAAGTAGTAGTAATAGTAGTGGTGGTAGTAGTAGAAAAGTAGTTGTAGTAGTATGGGTAATAATGATAATAACAGTACTAATAGAAATAGTAGTATAGTAGTGGTGGTTGTAATAGAAAAAGTTGTTGTAGTGGTTATGGTTGGTAACATGATATACAGTAATGATAATTGATAGGAGCGAATGGCCATCTTGACTCATTCTACGCTGAACCGCCGCTACATCGAAGTCAAAATGTGGCGCAAGGACTTCCTGGATTTCTCTGTAAGTCAATCCCAGCACCGTATACGTACAATATATGAAATATTAAAGCAACTTAAGTAACAATAAGCGTTTGACATAAGTGGTACAAAAACACTCAAATTACTAGGCTCAAGATCCTATGCAGTTTGTATCCCACACCAACCTTAGAGTATTATAAGGGCTTTAACCC
>JACEEZ010025464.1:7256-62256 GCA_016584305.1 Chionoecetes opilio
AAAAAGCACTGTTATTCTGTCATCGCGCGAGAAAACTTGGGGGGCAAATCCCAAAATTTTTCTTGCGATCAAAGCATAAACAACGTTTGAACAGGGTAGATTATACAGCCATGATATAAACTACTGCGTAACATCTTCAGTGGCACATAAAAATCAGTAGTGATGCTATAATTCGTAATATTTGGCGCCTGGCGACTTCACTGTTATCTACGGTAGCACGTCCATCTACTCTAACAACTATAGCCTCCTTACTCATGCAGTCAGTCACCTAGCTAGACATGTCACGTGGAGCGAGATTGCCACCTAGATCCTAGTACAGGGAATGCAGTTCAACACTTTTCCATAATCTGGACCTGTCTCGGCTCATGTACTGAATGACTTCCCTCAGAGCATCTTCATCTGCAGCACCAGGTGGCAAAGCAGCCCCTGTGGGAACTTTGGTAAAACTGTTCTAGCAGCGGACGTGGTACTTGCACTCGGCAGAAGGTGGATCAGAAACAACAGCAAGGTCCAACTTGAGCCTTCTAGCCACGTCATCATTACGCTGATCAGCAACATCAAGGAGCACATCTTTCATAGTTGGGAGTGGGTTACGTCCCGTGTCAAAAAGTTCTTTGGTCATACACTTACGAACACGGTCCCATCTTTCTGGGTGTCTATCATCAATGGGTAAACATTCCTCGCTACAGAGCACACAGTCACGGTTGTACTCAAACACACCTTTATCAGCTGCCTTAGAAACGAGACCTTGTACTTGTCCTGACCCCTCATCTTCAGCCATTCTTTTCTGTCACTTTCTCACTCTCAATTTTCTCTTGCGATGTATAAGTTCCAGCAACAACCTTTATGAGGGGTTATGCTTGCCCCATCGCCACCAACGCCCAAAAATGTTCTGTAGGGGCAGCCTGCAGGTCTCCGTCGCCACCGATTTGGCACGCAAGATGAGCTTCCTGATCCCGTTCTCAGGGAATTTAGTTTCTTGTCCACCTCCGTGACACCCCCGATAGCAGACACCTTGATCAGCCATCACCTCTCTATGAAAAGAAGAAGAGGTGAGATTAAATCAAGGCATCGGTAGGAGTGGTGTGCACTGGCAGTTTATGCAGGGATCAAAAGTTTTGGAACCTCCCAAATGTACAAAAAATGACCTTTAACTTGACCTTTGACCCTAAATTTTTGACCCCAAAGCATGCAACTGACCTCAGAAATCGGTTCCTCACATCCAAGTTATACGGAAAAATGTCTCACGTGATTGAAGGTTGGTTGGTTTGAAAAGTTATTTTGCCCCTCCGTCTGGGGCGTCCATCTTAGATTTATGCTAATTATCGGAGTTCCCCAAGGTTGGCACTCCGGCAACCGAGCTAAATCTTTCTCTATAGACCCATTCCAGTATGAAACCATAAAAAACTACACTTCTCGCAAAAACAAGGTTCTCAACCTGCAACTGGACTACCAGCAAGAAACCTCTTGCCGGTCGGGCAAGCATCTTCTCAGGATGATTAAAACAGCTAGCAAATGTTTTTCTCTTGCAAGAGAAATTTCTCTTGCTCCCCCGCAGAAAACGCCTTTATTCATATACTCTGCAGGGCTATAGCTTTGCCTAACAAGCTATTAAAAAAAACATTCCTTAACAGGAACTAGCGCGTGTAGGTCTCACGGCCTCTTGTAGTTTCCTTATTTCTTGTGTTCCATATGTTCTTACTCATGGCAACTCAGAGCGTCATCTGAGTAGCTCTGGGCCGGTTCCCGCCACTCAAAGCATTTTGGCCATTTGAGAGTATCTCATAAACTTCTTTGCCACTCAGAGCAACTCAAAGTAACATATCCCCGGACCTCGGGATTTTGTCCGGCAAATCCGATATCCGGGAAATCGAGGTTTGTGTGTACACAGCCCACTTTTGCACTCAAGTCTTTTCAAAATTCAACGGAAATGGTTTCAGGAAATTTTTTTCTATTAATTATATTAGTTATTTTTTAAAGCGAAAATGTGATGTCGGTGGCAAAATGAGCCCTTATGGACAGGTGGGCTGGAGGGCAGCGGTCACTTGGGTCTGTATCCCATGGCGGGGATTGACCTCTCCCCCCCCCCCCCCCCCCCCCCCCCCCCCCCCCCCCCCCCCCCCTTCTCTTTCTTTATGTGTATGTATTGATTTAATGGAAAGTATTTACTGTATAGTTTTGTTTTTACTATGCACTGTATGTACACATTCCTTGAGCAAATTTCAATTGAATAGAAGAATATTCATTTCATATTCTGCCCTTTGCCTGTTTATTAAAGAAGAGAAGAGAGCCCGCCCCTCTTTTCCACCCCCCCATTATCTCCCCCCATTACCCATTATTGGTTGTGCCTGATGTGCAAGGCTTAGCTACACCTGCCTGCCATTGAAGGTCACTAGCCACTTCACCACTCCACTCCTCCACCCTGTAGAGTGGTGGCGTGAGGCTCCTGGCTGGCCTTACTCCTTGGCTGCAAAACACTGCTGGGTGTTAGCTGGAGGGTGAAGCAGGAAGCACCCTTCAAGGAAGCATTTGCCTGCTTGTGTGCTGACGGCCCCCAATGTTACAGGTGCTGAAGGTGAAGAGTCCAGGTCGGCGCCCACGCCAGGACTCCTCCCGGCTTCCCTTGTATTAGGAACGCTTGGTTCATCCCCGGGCCTCCACCGGGGTTCCTGCAGGACCAGCTGACGCCTCCACCACAGGGGTGCTGGCAGAAGTAGTGCTGCAATGGAGGGCGTGGGGGACCTACACTTGTGATGACTGTGGCAAAGTGTCTCCAGCAAGGCTGGCATTAATGCACACAATCCCACCCATACACGCAAGACAGGGCTGAGGTGTGACCACTGTGGCAAAATGTTCACTGGTAAAGGTGCTATTAGGAGCCACATGGCACCCACACTGGTGAGAGAAACTTTGAGTGTCAGGAGTGTAGGAAAACATTTGCCCAAGAGCCATCTTAACAGACACATCCTCACCCACACTGGTTTAGAGAACTTTGAGTGTCAGGAGTGGGAGGAAAAATTTACCCACCAAAAGCAGTCTTAACACACACATGCTCACCCCACACTGGTGAGAGAAACTTTGAGTGTCAGGAGTGTAGGAAAACATTTGCCCAGAAGAGCACTCTTAACACACACATGCTCACCCACACTGGTGAAGAAACTTTGAGTGTCAGGAGTGTAGAAAACATTTGCCCGCAAGAGCAATTTTTAACAAACACATGCTCACCCACACTGGTGTGAAAAACTTTGAGTGTCAGGAGTGTAGGAAAACATTTGCCCACAAGAGCCATCTTAACAGCCACATGCTCAACCACACTGGTGAGAGAAACTTTGAGTGTCAGGAGTGCAGGAAAACTTTTACCCAGAAAAGCACTCTTAACCCCACACATGCTCACCCACATGGTGAGAGAAACTTTGAGTGTCAGGAGTGTAGGGAAAAAATTTGCCCTCAAGAGCAATCTTAACAAACACATGCTCACCCACACTGGTGTGAAAAACTTTGAGTGTCAGGAGTGCAGGAAAACATTTACCCACAAGAGCCATCTTAACAGCCACATGCTCACCCACACTGGTGAGAGAAACTTTGAGTGTCAGGAGTGCAGGAAAACATTTACCCACAAGAGCCATCTTAACAGCCACATGCTCACCCACACTGGTGAGAGAAACTTTGAGTGTCAGAAGTGCAGGAAAACATTTACCCACGAGAACAATCTTAACAGCCACATGCTCACCCACACTGGTGAGAGAAACTTTGAGTGTCAGGAGTGTAGGAAAACATTTACCCACAAGAGCAGTCTTAACAGACACATGCTCATCCACACTGGTGAGAGAAACCTTGAGTGTCAGGAGTGTAGGAAAACATTTACCTGCACGAGCCATCTTAACAGACACATGCTCACCCACACTGGTGAGAGAAACTTTGAGTGTCAGGAGTGTAGGAAAACATTTACCCAGAAGGGCAGTCTTAACACACACATGCTCACCCACACTGGTGAGAGAAACTTTGAGTGTCAGGAGTGTAGGAAAATATTTACCCACAAGAGCAGTCTTAACAGCCACATGCTCACCCACACTGGTGAGAGAAACTTTGAGTGTCAGGAGTGTAGGGAAACATTTACCCACAAGAGCAATCTTAACAGCCACATGCTCACCCACACTGGTGAGAGAAACTTTGAGTGTCAGGAGTGTAGGAAAACATTTGCCCGCAGGAGCAGTCTTAACACACACATCCTCACCCACACTGGTGAGAGGAAGTACAAGTGTGATATTTGTGGCAAGTGTTTTCCTAGCAAGGGTCGTGTTGCCAGGCATATCCAGACACACCTGTGAGGAGGGAGTGGCTGTGTGTGGGTTGTGCTTGTGGTGGTGGGTGAGGGGCTTGCCAGGCATATCCAGACACACCTGTGAGGAGGGAGTGGCTGCGTGTGGGTTGTGCTTGTGGTGGTGGGTGAGGGGCTTGCCAGGCAAAATTTCAACGCCACTTTGAGGTTTTTTAAGAATATCAATAAAGCCACTTCATGAATAATTGTGTTCAATGTTTTATTTCACAGATTACAGAGGGAAAAAAAGAGAGAGAGAGAGAGAGAGAGAGTGATAATAGGTTCCCTCGCCGTAGCTCTCACTCGCGTTACCTCTGGTTCCACGTGTGACCTGCCTACCTGCCTACCTTCAAGAAGCCTTACCCTACCCTACCTTACCCTATCCTACCTTACCCTACCCTTATAGAAGCAAGAAGACCGTTCCTTCAAATTCAGGCTGATTTTGGCTGATCAGGCTGAACAGGCTGATTTTTAAGTTGATAGTTTTGTATGGCTATTTCAGTATTGCAAAAAAGTTATTGCAAAAAAGTATTTCAAAAAAGCATTTAGAAAAAAATTCAAAAAAGCATCAGTACATATTTAAAAAAAAAATTAAAAAAGTTTTCAAAAAATTTAAAAAATGTCTCAAAAAAGTATTTCAAAAAAGTTTTCCAATAAAGTACTTCAAAAAAGTCAAAAAAGTATTTAAAGTATTTAAAATAAGTCAAGAAAGTATTTCAAAAAAGTATTTCAAAAAAGTACTTTAAAAAAGTATTTCAAAAAATATTTTTAAAGTTTCAAAAAAGTATTTCAAAAACTACGAAAATCAGTCCATTCCTTTCCCAGTCAGTTCATTAAATTTAACTTATTTCCATTTAATTCTTTCCTATAAACCATTGAATTAACCTTTATTTCACCTTATTAAACCTTATCAACCATTAACTTATCAACCATTACCTTATCAACCATTCACTTATCAACCATTCACTTATCAACCATTCACTTATCAACCATTACCTTATCAACCATTAACTTATCAACCATTAACTTATCAACCATTAACTTATCAACCATTAACTTATCAACCATTACCTTAGCAACCATTCCTTATAAACCATTCACTTATAAAACCATTAATTTATAAAACATTAAATTCTTCAGATAAAGAACAAAAAAAGAAGCTACAGAGGTTTGCTTAAAAACCCTTGTATTAACCTATAGATCACCTTATTAACCCTTTAAATACCCCTTTATATCACCACTCAACACTTTTTTGGGGGCAGAGGGCCGAAAGAGTTAGGGGCCCGTAAGTATTCCCTAAGGGACTTTTACCTCGTAGCGCCCTTAGGGGGATGCTCAAACCTTTTTTTTCCTCGCTACCGACCGCGAGGCAAGGGGGGGTCGGGGCCCCTTTAACTCCCTAAGGAGGGAAAATTTTTAAGCGGCTAAGATCAAAAAACAATAAATTCAAGTTTTACTATACTTTTGTTTATTGTGTATTATGAGCCTTTTCATGCTTGCCTGTTTGAAATGGATGTTTTTATTGTTTCATTGACTCCTATATATCATATTTAACAACAATCCTTAGTACTTGTAAAAAATTCATATCAGGAAAACCTATATATTAATATATATATCGGTCGACTTTTTGAATAAAAACGTACTTTTCATCATACAAGTTTGGGCCGCTATAATAAATGCGGTGGGGTGGTGGTATCAATGTCGACGTACTAGTACACACGCCCCGTATAACAAGAAAGGTATTATAAAGTTATCTATCCTTGCACACAATTCCTTTCACGTGAGGTGTTGCCCCCCCGTTTGTCTTGTCTGACCTAAAGAGCAAACGGCATTTCTCGCCCACTATAAAAATACCGCCAGGGCCAGGGATACGGCAACGAAAGGCGCGGGACGCAGGGGTCTTAGATACAAATTTCGGGGCACCGACTCAAACCTATGATCACGCATAAAGGTATCCCTGGTCTTCTGGGGTTTAATCAGGGGAGAATTTCGCTAAAAGGCTAATTGGTACTATGTATTATCGTAACATTCGGGCATGAGCAAAAATCGGCCCTATTTCAAAATCCCCATCTTAGCTCACCCCGGGGCAAAAAGTGTTTATTAAAGTTATGTTTAGGCCCGGGTTTTAGTTAGGTAGGTTTTATAGGTTTGTTTTAAGTGTTGAAAGGGTTTATTTAGTTAAATAAGCGTCCGGGGGACGATTTCTCAAAGAGGCCGATTTTAGCAAAACAGCGGCATTTTTAAGTCTTTAAATTTTTTTATCGGGCTCCCTGACAGCTGAGAGCATGTATTGGTAAAAAAGCCGCGTCATAAAGGGCGCTGCTCTGTGATTGGGTTTAGCATTTTCCCAACATACCCCTAAATATCCCTTATTCCCCACCCAGAGGCCACCGATAACCGTACGGGAGTGAGGGCCCGGGCGAGCATCTCCCCCCCTACCCACCCCGTAAGGTTATTGTAGCCACACACTCGAAAGTTGTCCCTTACGGGGATTTTCGGTCCCTGCAAAAAGCCACCTGATCCGCCCTGGCCTCGCCCCCCCCCATCACCACCGCCGAGGTGTTTCATCCCCATGCAGGCTCAAGGGGGACTGAAAGGGGATTGCAAACAACGCGGTTAGGTACCACTAGAAATAGTTAACCTTAATTTGAAATCTAGCTTTAAGAAAACTGGCTAAAATTAGGGTTCAAAACTATCTATTGCCCTTTTTTTTGTTTATAATATGATTAAAACCCCTTAAAAATGATTTTTGGGGTGTATATTAATAGGGCAGGCCCGTTATTCATTACTTTTTTGCCCACGTTATTTGGGACAAACGCATAAAATTAAATTTTCAAAAATTTTAGCGTACTTTTATCCCAAAAATAATTTAAAACAACGTAATTTGGGAAATAGGGAAAAATACACAAAAACCCGATACACCTTCCCTCACACTGCAAAACTAGCCCCCGATGATCAAAAACAAATATCAATTATAAAGCATTAAAAAAGACTCTGGACCAAAAACGACTAAATAGACAGATTTCCTATTTTTTAAAGTGACCACAAATATGTAACTACGAATTACATTTTTTTTATTTTTTAAAGGTGGTAATGCTAACTTATATACAGCTTAACCTCATTAAAAACCCTTTTTCCCCCCCCTATATTCTGATCTAAACCTATGGCACATGAACCACCATAGCCTTTATTCTATTAAATAACCTCTGGCCGGTAACTATGGGTCTGGCCACCCGTGTGATGGTTTAACGCTCGGCCCCAAAACCGAAAGCCCCGGGGTTTGATCCCCGGGGGGGAGCGAACGACGGGGGGTCTTTTCTTAAAACCCGAGCCCCTTTCCCCCCCGCAGTGAATGTTTTCGGGTGTTAGCCGGGGGTTTTTGTGCCCCCGCCTCTCGGGTGGTGGTAGATCCCAGGCTCGGGGAATTATCCCAAACAAACAACACACAAAAAAAAAAAAAAGACAGGCAAAACAACGACAGAGACAAAAAATAGACAGGGGAAGAGACAACAGGAGAGACGACAGAAGACAACAGAGAGAAAAAAAAGCTACAACAGGGAAGAGAGACAGACAGACAGGGAGAGACAGACAGACAGACAGAGGTGAGACGGCAGACGCAGAAAGAGTAGACGGAGCAGACCAGAGAGACATACAGACAACAGGGAGAGAGACGACAACGAGAGAGAGAGAGACAGACAGAAAACAAAAGAACAGCAGACAACAGACGGAAGAGAGACGGCAGACAGAAAAGAGAGAGACAGACAGACATACAGACAAAAGGGCAGCGACAGACGAGAGTGGACGGCGACAGACACAGAGAGACATACAGACAGACAGGAGAAGAGACGGGAGAGAGACGCAACAGCAGAGGAAGTCCACTCGTGCTCGTGCTGGGCCCCTTTCCCCACACCCCAAAGAGGGCCCGACCGAAAAAATGGCGTGGAAAAATAACTTCTACGTGGTCAACTCATCGCCCTGACGTCACCCCCTTTGACCTCCCCACCCTGCTGGCCGCCGCTGCCGTCCACCCATCACAACGCCCCGCCGTCATTCCCCTCCCCGTGCCTTCCTGAGGAGACTAATCAACTTCGAGACTGTGATTCTTACGGCTGTACCCAGGGCGAATATCGTCCACTTCGACTCACTGCCCTTAAACAAAAACAACAACAAAAACATTTTAAAATTTGTAAACGATGACAACTATTATCATCGAGACACCACATCCTAACGGTGATACTATCATACCCCCACCCTTTATACGCGATTCCCTTTGTCCCCTTTAATTAAGGGTCTTTTAAGGGTTATGTAAAGACGGTTTTGCTCCATAGTTTGGGTAAACACGCCGTCGCCGGGGCTCCCAGGGTGACTCCTTTTCCCGAGGCTGTAGGGACTAAAAATTTTTTGACAGCTGAAACTTGGGAAATTTATGGAGGAGAGTTTCCGTTGGGTTTTTCAGAGACCCAACTATTTTTTTTCTTGGCCTAAAATGGTGCTTTTTTTCTAATGGTGCTATTTTTTTTTTGCGCAACCAAAAAAAAAAAATTTTAAACCCCAAACCCTTTGTTTTATGAAAACCTAAAAACCCTAGCCAAACCAAAACCTAGCCTGCCTAACCTAGCCAAACCCAAAACCTACCCCAAACCCAAACCCAACCTTACAGGTTTTAAAGAAACCTCCCTTTAACCCAAAAATACTTTTTTTTTTTTTTTTTTTTTTTTTTTTTTTTTTTTTTTTTTTTTTTTTTTTTTGGGTTTTTGCGCAAAATAAAACTAGCACCATTAGAACAAGCACCTATTGTAGGCCCAAAAAAAAAGTAGTTGGTGTCTCTAAAAACGCCGCGCAACTCTCCCCCCATATTAACCGCCTTGTGCTTATTCCTCATGGGCATCTCGACTGGGCAGCGGTGTGTTGACGGTCGGGTCGTAATTGTGGAACCAAGTTCAGCCGGACATACCTAAAGGCTGATTCACCTGGCTTTTTTTTTCGGCATTTTTTATGGGACAGAAGGGGGCCCTGGTGTGTTTGGGTGTGTGATTTTTGTTGAAACCTATTGCAAACCCATGACACCACCCCAGACCCACCCCCCTTCTCGTCAGATAAAAATGGCAAAAAGACGCCGTGTGACGCCTTCATGGTCCTTCGCAAAAAACCTGTGGTTCTTATGGGAAAGTATGTCCTTTCCCAGCGAGGGCCCTTTCCCCCTGACGGGGGTTTTTCAAAAACGGGCCAGCTATGTAGATGGTGGGTTTGGGGGGAGGGGGGGGAAAAAAGGGGGACCATAGGGGCGCCACTGTGCGGAGCATTTTGTGTGTGGTGATTGTTTTACTTTTTCATCTAGTGGTATTTTACAGGGCCTACTACACTCGCCCCGTCTCCTTCCACTTTTAAATTGTTTTCTTAGGGCTTATTTTGGGGGTAAATGTGCTTCAATTGCTTAAGGGGTTAATGTGCTTATCGAAAGTTAAAAGCCCTTCTTCCCAGCGAGAAAAAAAAATCTGGTCTTATGGATTTAAACTATGAGCGACGCATCTCCCTGCTTGTCTCCTCACCACGGAAGCAATGCTCCTCTCATCCGATCGTCTCCTTACTTCTCGAGAGTTTTAGCAACGGAGTCAGGGAAAACCAAACCTGGTCCCGTAGAAAACAGTGAAGTCGCCGGAAAAAGTTTCTTTGTTATTTACAGCCGTGGGGGGCGTTAATAGTTATTTTTGTACTCCAGTTTCGACAGTTAGAAGGGCTATCTAAAAGTCGTGTCTTTTGTGTTTTCTCTGTGTCATATTTGGGCTATAAATGAAAAATGAAAAAAAAAAACCGAGTGGCGCCTCACATACCTACTCAGAAAAGTGCCGCTAGTATTTTTAAAACCCAACAGTTGAGTGCCATCTGGGGAAATTTAGGGAAATTAAGGTAAGAAAACAAGTCTATTTTTAGCTGCGGAAATGCTTGGATATATAAAAATTCCTCTGCCAACGTAAAAAAAAATTCTATTAAAATTTTAAAGACCCGGGAAATCTTGTCCTCCGCCCGAAAAAACTACGTTTCGCCCGTCTCGGGCCCAAAAAAAACTTGAGAAGCCAAAAAAAAGCGCACAGTTATCTTTCAGATACGCATAAAAAAACGCTGAAACGGGGAATTTTACGCCCTGTATAAAATACTGCAACTCTTCATGGCCATAAAAAACTAGTGTGCTAAATTCTAATATTTTTTGGCCCCGCGCTTTCCGTTATCACGGTAGCACGTCCATCACTCTAACACTTAGCCTCCTTACTCATGCAGTCAGTACCTGCTAGACTTCCGGGACGAGATTGCCACCTAGGCCTATACGGGAATCAGTTCAACACTTTTCCTAAACTGGACCTGGGCCGGCCATGTACTGAATGCTTCCCTCAAGCATCTTTTTCTGGAGCACCAGGGGGCAAAACACCCCCGTGGGAACTTTGGTAAACTTTCTAGCAGGGGCGGGTTTCACTCGGCAGAAGGGACAGAAAAAACCCGGTCCAACTTGGCCTTCTGCCCGTCATCATTACCTGATCAGCAACATAAGGACACATCTTTCTACTTTGGGGGTGGGTTACGTCCCGTGTCAAAAAATTCTTTTTGGGCACACCTTACGAACCGGGGCCCTCTTTCTGGTGTCTATCATCATGGGGAAAAATTCCTCGTACAGAGCACACGTCACGGGGTTTTACTCAAAACCCTTTTCGCTCCTTACCGAACCTTTAAACGCTTTTCGCGGCCCCGGGGGGGTCTGGCCCGTTCTGGCTGGGCATCCCGCCCGGGCCTCTGTTTTTTTTCCCAGGCAGTTTTTTGACCCGGGGGGAACCTGGGCCCGGGGTGGCCGCGGCAGGCCCCTTGGACCAGTGTGGGGAGACTGGCCATGCGCCTACTCAGCGGGGGGGCGACCAGGGCTTCTCGTGCTGCTGATAAGACATAAACACCATGATGGCCGCCTAAGCTAAGTACACAGGGGGTGGGGTTGTAAAAACTTCAGCCAGGTTAAAAGGGGAGACGACAAAAAGGATATTGACAAATGGACGCCTCCCCCTTCAAGTTCCGTTCAGTACCCCCACTCGTCCCCACCAATGGAACCCAATGGGAGGGGCCCGTCTCGTGTATTTTCGCGACCATCAGTCCCACCCTGACCCTCCGGACTGGACTGAAAACCGGGGGGGGTGCGGCACGAAAAAGCCTCTTGTCCCTTGTCCTGACACCCTTTTTCAGCCTTGCTTTTCTGTCCTTTTTTTTCACTCTCAATTTTCTCTTGCTGTAAATCCAGAAAACCTTTTTGAGGTTTGCTTGCCCCATCGCCCCAAAGCCCATAATTTCTGTAGCCCACCTGCAGGGCTCCGTCGCCCCCAATTTGGCCCAAGATGATTTTCCCATCCCTTCCAGGGAAATTTTTTTCTTGTCCACCTCCGTGCCACCGAGAGCAGACACCTTTAGTCAGCCACACCTTTTTGAAAAAAGAAGAGGTGAGATTAATCAAAGGGTCGGTAGGATGGTGTGCACTGTCATTTTTTCAGGGGTCAAAAAGTTTGAAACCCCCCAAATGCAAAAAAAACCTTTAACTTGACCTTTTTGACCCTGAAATTTTACCCAAGCACGCAACTGACCTCAAAATCGGGTTTCCTCACATCCAGTTTACGGAAAAAAAAGCCCCGTGATTGAGGTTGGTTTTGGGTGAAAATTATTTTGCACCTCCGCTGCGGCGTCCATTTAGATTTATGCTAATTATCGGATTTTCCCAAGGGTTTGGGCCCCCGGCAACCGAGCTAAATCTTCTCTATAGACCCATTCCCGTATGAACCCCAAAAAAAACTACACTTCTGCAAACAAGGTTCTCAAACCCGGCAAATGGACTCCAGCAAAAAACTCTTGCCGGCGGGACGCCCTTCTCAGGATGATTGACGCTACAAATTTTTTTTCCTTGCTCCCCCGCAGAAAACCCTTTATTCATATACTCTGCAGGGCTTAGCTTTGCCTAACAAGCATTAAAAAAAAATTTCCTAACAGAACTGCCCCGGTAGGCTCACGGCCTCTTGTAGCTTCCCCTTTTTTCTTGTTTCCTATTTCTTACTCATGGGGACTCAAAGCTTCATCTGAGTAGCTCTGGGCCGGGCCCCCCCACTCAAAGCATTTTGGGCCCCTTGAGAGTTCTCATAAAAATTCTTTGCCCTCGACAAATCAAAATTAACTATCCCCCGGGCCTCGGTTTTGTCCGGGAAATCCCCATATCCGGGAAATCGAGGTTTTGTGTGTACAAACCTTTTGCACTCAAATGCTTTTCATATTCAACAAATGTTTCAGGGAAATTTTTTTCTATTAATTTTAAATTTGTTATTTTTTAAAGTGAAATGTGATTCGGTGGCAAATGAGCCCTTATGGACAGGTGGGCTGGGGGAAACGGGCCCCTTTCTGTATCCCATGGCAGGGGTTTGACCTCTCCCCCCCCCCCCTCCCCTTTTCTTTCTTTCTGTCCTTGCCTGTTTATTGAGAGAGGAGACCACCCCTTCTCTCACCCCCCATTATCTGCCCCATACCCTTATTGGTTTCCTTGTGCAAGGCTTAGCTACACCTGCCCGCATTGAAGGTCCTAGCCACTCCACCACTCCAATCCCCCCACCCTGTAAGTGGTGGGGTGAGGGTCCTTGCTGGCCTTATCCTTGGCTGCAACACTGGCTGGGGTTTAGCTAGGTGAAGCAGGAAGCACCCCCCTTCAAGGGAAACACTTGCCTGCTTGTTTTTGAGGCCCCAATGTTCGGTGCTGAGGTGAAGAGTCCAGGTCGCGCCCACGCCAGGCTCCTCCCGGGTTTCCCCCCTTGATTAGGGAACGCTTGGTTCATCCCCGGGGCCCCCCCCCCGGGGTTCCTGCAGGACCACTGACGCCTCCCCCCCGGGGTCTGGCAGAAGTAGTGCTCAATGGAGGGGTGAGCACCTACACTTGTGAGATGTGGCAAAATGTGCTCCAGCAAAGGTGGCTTACTGCACCCTCTCCCCATATACGCAAAACGAGCAAGGTGTACCATGTGGCAAGTGTTCACTCGTAAGATGCTCTTAGGACCACATGCTCACCCACACTGGTGAGGAAAATTTTATGTCAGGAGTGTAGGAAAAAATTTGCCCCCAAGAGCATTTAAAAGCCAATCCTCCCCCACTGGGAAAGAAAATTTGAGTGTCAGGAGTTGGAAAACATTTTACCCTGAAGGGCGTCTTAACGACACATGCCACCCACACTGGTGGGGAAACTTTATGTGGTTTTAAAAAAAAAAAAAAAAAAACAAAAAAGCACTCTTAAAAACACACGTGCTCACCCCCCACTGGTGGAGAAACTTTGGGTGTCGGGGGTGTGGAAACATTTGCCCTCAAGAGCAAAACTTAAAACACCATGGGCACCCCCACTGGTGAAGAAAATTTGCGTTCGGGTGTAGGAAAACATTTACCCAAAGGGCATCTTAACACACAACCCCCCCCAACTGGTGTGAAAAACTTTGAGTGTCGAGGTAGGAAAACATTTCCCAACGAGCGTCTTAACAGACCCTCCTACCCCACTGGTGAGAGAAAATTTTTATGTCAGGTGTAAAGGGAAAACATTTGCCCACAAGAGCGATCTTAAAAAGACACATCCTCACCCCCACTGGTGAGGAAACTTTGGTGTCAGGGTGTAGGAAACATTTACCCAGAGGGCCTCTTAAAAACCACATTCCCCCCACACTGGTGAAGAAACTTTGATGTCGAGTGTGGAAAAAATTTACCACAAGGCATCTTAACCCACATGGGCACCCACACTGGTGAGAGGAAGTCAAGTGTGATATTTGGGGGGGGAAATGTTTTTTTTCCCACAAAAGTCCTGTTGCCAAGCATATCCAACACCCTTGAGGAGGGGGTGGCTGTGTGTGGGTTGTGCTTGTGGTGGTGGGGGAGGGGCTTGCCAGGCATATCCAACCACCTTTGAGGGGGGGGTGCTTGGGGTGGGTTGTGCTTTTTGGTGTGGGTGAGGGCTTGCCAGGGATATCCCCCCAAAACCCCGTGAGGAGGGGGTGGCTGTGTTGGGTTGTGCTTGTGGTGGGGGGTGGGGCTTTCCACAATCAACGCCCTTTTGAGGTGTTGTTAAGAATACAAAAAGCCCTTCATGAATAATTTGTTCAATGTTTTTTCACAGATTACAGGGGAAAAAGAGAGAGAAGAGAGAGAGAGAGAGGTGATAATGGGTTAAAAATCATCACCCATGAACAACTAAAAGAATCAATTTATTATCATTACACTCTTCTCCTCCCCCTCTTTCTTCGTGTCCTTCCTCCCCCTCCTCTTCTTTATTGGGACTTCCTCCTCCTCCTCTTCTTCATTGGGCCCTTTCCCCTCCTCCTCTTCATTGGCACTTCCTCCTCCTCCTCTTCATCATTGGCACTTTTCCCCCTCCTGTTTTTCTTGGCACTTCCTCCTCCTCCCCCTTCTTCATTGTCACTTCCCCCCTCCTCCTCTTCTTCATTGTCACTTCCTCCTCCTCCTCTTCTTCATTGCACTTCCTCCTCCTCCTCTTCTTCATTGGCTTTTTTCTTAGGATACGCCGGTCTCTTGGTGGGATCGTTTTTTATTTAGGCCTTTTCGGGGCCCCTTTCCCTGCTGTCTCCTCGCATTGTATAAAAAAAGGGAACTTTTCCCCTCGGGACTTTATCTGTAAAGTTTTTTCCCCCCCAATTTTTATTTTGTCCCTCACCATTCCAATTATGCCTTGTGGTGGAAATTAATTGGCCATTTTCTTTTTTGAGCTTTGTTTCATTTTGTGGTATGGTTCATTTTTGTGGTATGGTTTCATTTTGTGGTTGGTGTTTCCTTTTTGTGGTATGGTTTCATTTTGGGGTCTAGGGGGCATTTTGTGGTCTGGTTTCATTTTGTGGTATGGTGTTCTTTTTGTGGTTGGTTTTCATTTTGTGGATGGTTTTTCTTTTTTGTGGTAGGGTTTTTCTTTTTTGTGGTATTGTTCTTAGTGCATTTATCGTTAAGGGGGCTTCCTGTTTTGTGGTCTGACATGGTGGGCTGGAACGGGTGTTGATGTGTTTTTCCAGGGTTATTCGAAGATTAATTAGTATGTTGAACCCTCTTTTTGGGCTTGGTATAAACGGGGTCAAAAAGCTATCTAGGAGGGCAAGTAATTTTTCCGCTTGTGGTTTTTTCCTCCGCCGCACCCCCACCCACCTCCTTGTTCCCCAATTGACGGGGGGGAAGTTGACCCCCCGCAAGAAAATTTCCCGCTTTTGGGTTTTTGGGGCAGATTCTCCGTGTCTGTGAAGCTTTTTTTGTGATTTCCTCAATTGACTTGAGTTGTGTTTGGCGGTCTGTACTACAGCCCTAAAAATTTAATTTCTTGGGGTGAAAAAGATAGCAATTCCTTTTTCCATTGTAGAACTTAGTAGTATTTGTGTAGTCGTTGGTAACTACTTTCTATTCATGGCTACTCCTCCATGCTTTTGTCCCTCCGCGGGGCGGAAAAATTTTAAACCTTGCTCTTTACCCCAGCATCTGGATGCCTTGTGCAAGTTGTTTCTTTTAAAGGAAACATATACTTTTCAGTAGTGGCTATATCTTTTAAAAGGAAAATTTTTTGATTGCTTCTTGATATAAAATAAAAAAGACATGATAAAAAAAGCATGATAAAAAAGACAGATATAAGATATTAAAAACATGATTATAAAAACATGATAAAAGACGTAATAAAAGGGTGTAGGGGTTTTTATTATAGGGGGGGGGCACCGTTTTCCCAAGGTTTTTGGTTTTTCCCTTTTTAATAATATATATCGCTATTTCCCCCCTCTCCTATAGCACTGTGTTGTGCTGGGGTGCCCTGAATTACGGTTTGGCGATGTGTTTGGAGAGTGTGTGGGCGTGGTGGGGCCGGGGGGGGGGGGCCCGCATTTTATTTATTTTTTTATTTCAATTTTTTTTTTCTCACCATACCGTAGACAACAGTAAAGTCGCCAGAAAACTTTTTTTTCTGTTTACAGCCGTGGGGTGCGTTAATATTAAATTTGTACCCCATGTTTTCAGCGTTGAAGGGGGCTATCTTGGAACCCGGTGTCTTTTTGTTTTCTCTGTGTCATAGTAGGGTTTAAAAAATGAAAAAATGAAAAAATATCTACAAGTGGTACCACAGAGAGTCGCCATCTAGTGTTTTTTACTGAGTGTCGTCCGCTGCGTCGTCCCCCGAAAAAAAGCGTAGTGAATTGTAAACCGTCTATCTTGCAGCTACAAACAAAAACAACGCTGAAACAGTAGATTAACAGTCATGTAAAAACTACGTGTACCCTTTTCAGTGGCAAGACCAGCGTATGGGCTATCATTCGAAATATAGGGCCCGGCGACTTACTGCGGTGGCGACTTTACTTTTATCTAGGTGGGCTCATTATTTTTTTCGCTAATTTCACATATTTTCTTTTTAATTTCACTTTTTCTCACAAAACTTTCTTTTTTCTATTTTTCTTTAAATTTTCTCTTCACGCATTTTATTTTTCACTCCTTATTTTCTCACTTTTTTTTTTTAAATTTTCTCAATTTTTTTTACTCTTTTTTCTTTTTCCCTTTCATTTATTTTCTCCTTTCTCTAACTTTCTTTAATTTTCTACAATTTTCACTCTTTTCTTTTTTTTTTCACTCACTTCAAATTTTTTTATTCGAAAAATGAAGAAAATTTTCAGATTTTTCATTATTTTTTTTAATTTTTATTAGATTTTTAAGAACAGACGAAAAAGACGACAAAGAGCAGACGACAGACAGAGAAGAGGGGGGGGGGGAAAAAATAAAAACAGACGCGACAGAGAGAGAGACAGAAGGGGAGACACAACCAGACAGACAAAAAGACAGACGAAGACAAAAAGAGAAAAACAGACAGACAAGAGGAGAAACCAGATAAAAACAGAGAGAGACAAAGACAACACAGACGACAAAAAAAGAGAGAAACGACAGGGAAAGGGGAAGCAGACAGGGGGGGAAAAGACGACAACGAGAGAGATCGAGGAAACAGAAAAACAGAGTGAAAAAAACGACGAAGGAAAAGAGAGAGAACAGACAGACAGACGAGAGAGACAACAGACAGACAAAGAAAAAAGGAAAAAAGACGACAACAGAGGGTGAAGACATATAAACAACAGAGAGAGAACAAAAAGACGACGAAAGAGAGTCGCAAATCGTGCTCGTGCTCGCGCCCTTCCCCCATCCACCAAATGGGCCCCCCACAAAAAAATGGACGTGGACAAAAGTTACAATTTGGACGTAAAAGTATTATCTCGGAAAAACCCCCAAAACCTAAAGGGAGTACTATATACCTCCCACACCTTTATACGCTAGTTACCTTGTGTCGCCTTTTAAATTTAAGGGGCTATTAAGGGTTTTAAAAACGTTTTGTACTCCTATTTCAGGGTGTTTTTGGGGAGTTTCTGTGGGGTTATTTTTTTTTTGGATTTTTTTTGGTTTTGTGGGATTTTGCGATGGGGGGAAAGGGAAATTTTGTCCGAATTTGTTTTTTGTGACGTTTTTTTTTTTTTCTGTTTTTTTTTTTTGGGATTATTTTACACTAGGACCAAAGGGGGTGTCGGGAAATTCTGTTTTTGCCATACTCCCCCCTTCCCCAAAAAAGCTTGGGGACGGGGGAATGGGGGGTTTTTTGGGGGGGGAGCAAATAAGCGTCGGAAACAGTAATTTGGATTTATGATACCCTAAAAAAACAAAAAAACTCCCAGAAAAACAAAAGGGGCATCAAAAAACGTTGGTTGGGTAAAAACTTAATTGACCGTAAAGTGCCAGGACAAAGTTTCTTTTCGCTGTACAGCCTGTGGTGGGTTAATAGTTACATTTCTACATCCATGATTTCAGGACGTTAGGAGGGCATCTGGAAAACTTGTGCATTTTGTGTCTTCAGCTGTGTTTTATGGTATAAATAAAAAATTAAAAAATTCCCCAGAGGGGCGACCAAACCAAAGGGTCGCCAATTTGTTTATGTTCTGAGTGTCCTCCGCCGTTGTGGTCGCCCGAAACAAACGAGTAGAAACATTGAAAAAAAAAAAAAAAAATTACTTGCAGATACAAAGCTTTAAACAACGCTGAAACAGGGTAATTATACATCATGATATCTACTCCCACCCGCCCCGCCCCTCCCAGCCTGGCCCGCAAATCTGTTCGCTTTCACTGCAGTAGTTTTGTTTATAGGTGGGGGTGCCCCCCCCCCGCCCCCCCAGCCAGCCCCGCAAAATCTTTTTCTGTTTTTGCACTCAGTTTTTTGTTTATGGGTGTGGGGGTCCCCCCGCCCCGCCCCTCCCCACCGCCCCCGCCCCTCCCCCCCCCCGCCCCTCCCCAGCCCGCCCCCCCCCTTTCCCCCCCCCCCCCGCCCCCCAGCCCCCCCCCCTCCCCCCCCCTCGCAAATTTGTTCGCTTTGCACTGCAGAGTTTTTTTTATGGTGTGGGGTGCCCCCCCCCCCCCTCCCAGCCCACCCCGCCCCCAGCCCGCCCCCCCCCTCCCACCCGCCCCGCCCCCCCAGCCGCCTCGAAAAATTTTTTTGTTTTGCACTGAAAGTAGTTTTTTATGGGTGGGGGGTGCCCCCCCCCGCCCTCCCACCCCCCCCGCCCCTCCACCACCCCGAAATTTTTGTTCTGCTTGCACTGCAGTTTTTTGTTTTAGGTGTGGGGGCCCCGCCCCGCCCCCCCCAGCCCGCCCCCCCCCGCCCACCACCCCCGCAAATTTTTCTGTTTTCCCCGCAGTATTTTTGAACATTTCCTTTAGTTTTTATTTTAAAAGGTTGGATTTCCCGAAAACCCACAACTTCCCAAATGGGGAAGTCTAAATTTTCTTTTGCGGATTGGGGAAAGTGAAAAATGTTGCGGAGAGAGAGAGCCGGCGGTCAGGCAATATTTTTGGGGGGTGGTTGTGCCTGAAAAGGCTTAGTACACCGCCGCATTTTAAGGTCACTAGCCCTCGCCACCCCTCCTCCACCCGTAGGTGGTGGGGTGAGGCTCCTGTGCGGCCTTAACCCTTTGGTGAAACCCGGTGGGTGTTAGCTGGAGGGGAAAGCAGGAAGCACCCTTCAAGGGAAACATTTTTCCCCGCTTTTGTGTGACGGCCACCAATGTTAAGGTGCTGAGGGGAAAAGTCCCGGGCGGCGCCACGCCGGATCTCCCCCGGGTTTCCCTTTTATTAGGGACGCTTTGGGTTATCCCCCGGGGGCCCCCACCGGGGGTTTCCCGCAGGACCCCGTGACGCCTCCCACCACAGGGGTGTGGCAGAAGTAGTGCTGCAATGGGGGGCGTGAGCACCTACCTGTGAGACTGGGCAAAGTGTGCTCCGCAAGGCGGCATTTAAAGCACAATTTCCCACCCATACACGCAAGACAGGGCTGGGGTGGGAAAGGGCAAAGTGTTTACCATAAAGGTGATTTGGAGCCCCATGCCACCCACACTGGGAGAGAAATTTGAGTGTAGGAGTTAGAAAAAAATTTTCCCCCAAGGCAGTCTTAAAAAACACAGCTCACCCACATGGGTGAGAGAACTTTTAGGCAGGAGTGCAGAAAAAATTGCCCACAAGAGCAATTAAAAGAACATGGTCACCCACACGGGGAGAGAAATTTGAGTGTCAGGAGGGTTTGGAAAACATTTACCCACAAGAGCTATCTAACAAACACATGCTCACCCC
This sequence comes from Chionoecetes opilio, assembly GCA_016584305.1. Taxonomy (NCBI): domain Eukaryota; kingdom Metazoa; phylum Arthropoda; class Malacostraca; order Decapoda; family Majidae; genus Chionoecetes; species Chionoecetes opilio. The sequence goes on from JACEEZ010025464.1 coordinate 27,247, forward strand.
ACTGGGGGAAAAACTTTGGTGTCAGGAGTGTAGGAAAACTTTACCCAAAAGGGAAATTTTAGCAACCTGGTCCCCACAGGGGTGAGAAAATTTTGAGTGTCGGGGTGTGGAAAACTTTTAAATACCAAGAGCAGTCTTAACCACACATGCTCACCCCACTGGTCAGAGGAAGACCGTGTGAATTTGGGGCAAGTGTTACCTTCCCAAAGATCGTGTTGCCAGCATATCCGCACACCTGTGAGGAGGAGTGGCTGTTGTGTTGTCATGTTTGCATCATGCATTGTCCACCTCACGGGGGGTCTCTGCACCATGTACTTGGCTACTGTAAAAGGGTTTTTGTTGAGTAAAAATAATTTTGAGCAGTTGATCAGTTTTCTTTAAAAGTTTTTTTTGGCCCCCTGACCCTTTCTTCCACCCCAAAACAGCCTTTAAACTCCCATTTTGCACCCCCTGCACCACACCGAGACGGTATTTTGGGAAAACCACATCCCCCTCGCTATCGGGCCCATGGTTTTCCCTTTCGATACGGTTTACTATATTGTTTCTTCAAAATTTGATGGAGATTTGCCCGGCATAATCTTTTTAGACCTGGAGAGGGGGTAGAAAGGGGAGGGGCAAATGGGGTGTAGGAAGGTTGGAAACCAAACCAACAACCTTTTCCCTATGATGATTTGGGAAAGATACAGAGCGGGCAGCAGCGGGAAATCTACAGCAAACCCTAACACACTCCAATATACAAAACGAAAAAAATTCTCGCTCCCCAAAAATTGTAAAAAACAGCTAGGACGTTATTCCCGCCCCAATTTTTTTTGGCGTCCAAAGTTTTTTTGCGCCGACTGACACGCCAGTTTGTTGACTTACCCTTTTTTCTAAATTTTTTTAAAAAAAATTCATAAAGCCCTCCCAGCCGCTGCGGACAAACAAGCCCCCGGGAAAAGCATCACTCATTTCATCCTCAGCAAAAATTTTGCTAAAATGTGAAACTCCAACTTATGAGCTTACTCTGGGAAAGGGTTTTAACTCTGTAAGAAAAGCTGCATTTCCCATTATGACGGAAGTCGGAGAAGAAAAACCTTGGCAACTTGATGAATTTTCTGTGGGAAAAGCCGGGCAAAAAATCTGACTCAAATCCCCGTGCACACAGCGCATCTTGGTGAAATATCAACTGTTGGATTACGATTTTCCAAAATTTTATTAAACACTCATCTGCGATTTTCTTGGTTTTCAGCTCTGTCCTGGGGGACGACATTCCTTTTCTGAACAAAATTTTTAAGGCTTTCAGTGGGCCCCTCAGTCCCTCAAAGTGATTTAAAACATGAGATACCTCTAGTGAAAACATTACTCAAAGAAAGAACCTAACAACCTACATCCACCACAAATTTCCCGTCATTCTATGTCCTCCAAAGGGCCTGTGACTGTTGGCACAGGTTGTTGGGGACGGGGTAACCTTCCTGTTCCAGCCTAGGTGTGAAGGAGCTTTTCAAAATGAAATTATGAAAAAATTTCTCAAAATTCTTGACAATAATAATATAATAATAATAAAGTAAAAGTTTTTTAAATTTTTTGCCATAATTGTTACTCTTAAATTATTAAAAAAAACTTTATATACCTGTCTTTAACGCATGGTCTTCCAGCCAAAACTCTTTGACAAAAGGAAATTTCTAAACTAAATTTGCAGTACACAGGCAACATTATTTTCTAAGAAATTATTTTGAATAGATTATGCAATCAAACTTTACAACTACAGTCAATAAGATTCCAATGATGTAAAAACAAGCACCCAATCTCCAACACATGCATTCTTACAAGCGTTAACACTATAGAACATCCACACTGACTGGCGTATTGACACACACTGACACCCATAGCCTAACATCCTGTATTCTGACAAGTAAACAAATAACTCTTTATTTTCTTTTTAAATTGAAATAAATTACATGTAAATATTAATGTTTTGACATGAGTAGGAAGGGAATGCCACCGCTGAGGACCGTCACACACCACACTCTTGCTGTAGAGGCTTGTTCCAAATTGTGGACTCACTATATTTATATTATTACCCCGCGTGTTATGAGAACTTTCAATACATGTGAAAAGTTTGTGACCTGTGTAGATAGTCATGGTTTTAAAAATAAGCAACAATACAAAATATATTCTTAGGAAGTGTATTTTTTTCGAAGTGTATTTTTTTCGAAGTGCATTTTTTTCGAAGTGCATTTTTTTCAAAGTGCATTTTTTTCAAAGTGCATTTTTTTCGAGGTGTATTTTTTTCAAAGTGCATTTTTTTCAAAGTGCATTTTTTCGAAGTGCATTTTTTTCAAAGTGCATTTTTTCGAAGTGCATTTTTTCGAAGTGCATTTTTTCGAAGTGCATTTTTTTCGAAGTGCATTTTTTTCAAAGTGCATTTTTTTCAAAGTGCATTTTTTCGAAGTGCATTTTTTCGAAGTGCATTTTTTCGAAGTGCATTTTTTTCAAAGTGCATTTTTTCGAAGTGCATTTTTTCGAAGTGCATTTTTTCGAAGTGCATTTTTTCGAAGTGCATTTTTTCGAAGTGCATTTTTTTCGAAGTGCATTTTTTTCGAAGTGTATTTTCTTATATTCATGATACTCATAAACAAATTGAAAATGATCCTGTACAAAGTTTAAGATCTCTTGGCTGGACTCCAATGTTTCAAGATCCGAAATACTTCCCGAATCTAATCTGCAATAGTTTGTATCTACTGTGTTCCTACGTCTGTATCAGAGTGCCTCGCTAACATCATCCCCCCTGAAGGTGCTGATGGATGTCTGGGCTCCCACGTGAGGCGGCAGAACCCTTCATGCTTGTGACAGTGACCTCAAGAACATTAGAAGATTATAGTCTATTTTATTTATTAGGGTCAAAATGCAGCCAGGAAGCCACGCCCCCTGCCTGCCCTTCTATGCTACGGGGCAGCTGATTGGTGCATTCCTCGTATCATCACTACCCATCACAATATCTTCACTACTTAACAGCGGCGTGACCACTGGACAGCAATCTTCACTACTTAACAGCGGCGTGACCACTGGACAGCAATCTTCACGACAGGGTGTTTTGATTTTGTCACCCTCTGTAGTGAAGATTGCTGTGTCCAGTGGTCACGCCGCTGTTAAGAGTAGTGAAGATATTGTGATGGGTAGTGATGATACGAGGAATGCACCAATCAGCTGCCCCGTAGCATAGAAGGGCAGGCAGGGGGCGTGGCTTCCTGACTGCATTTTGACCTTGATAAATGAAATAGACTATAGAAGATCCTGCCAGTGTCCTCAAGGCTCTGGGTGACTACTATAAATCATCGCTGACGCTGGAGAGGACATGGAGCTTGAGCCTTCGCGTGTCTCAATGAGTAGGTGGTGGCGGGTGTTGAGAGGGGGCAGGTGTGTGTGTGTGTGTGGGTGTGTGGGTGTGTGTGTGTGTATTCATCTAGTTGTAATTTGCAGGGCCTGAGCTACACTCGTATGGTCCCGTCTCCATAGCTGCATTTTAATTTGGTTCCTTAGTGCTTAGTGTTGGCCAATGCCGAAGTGTGTGTGTGGGTGGGTGGGTGTGGGTGGGTGGGTGTGGGTGTGGGTGTGTGTGTGGGTGTGGGTGTGTGTGTGTGGGTGTGTGGGTGTTTTGTTTACACATATCTTTTCTATCTAGGTAAAAAAAAAGTGCACCTCTCCTTGCAACTCTCTCTCTCTCTCTCTCTCTCTCTCTCTCTCTCTCTCTCTCTCTCTCTCTCTCTCTCTCTCTCACATAGTTTAGTTTTTCCTTTCATATTAATTTTTTTCTCTTATAGTTTTGTTTTTCCTTTGATATTTTTTATACATGAAGAAACCCTTTGTACCGCCACACCCTTACCACACCCTTACCTTCCCTCCCCCTCCATTAACCCCTTACCATCACCCATTCACCCTTCACTATTTCACCACCACCCACTTACCACCCATTCACACATAGCACTTCATCATTCACCCTCATCACTCATCATTCACCCTTCATCAACCCATCCCCTAACATCACCCTCTTCCCCACCACACACAAAACCCTCTCTCTCGGGAACTACCTCTCTCTCTGAAGAACTACCCCTCTCTCTGAAGAACTACCTCTCTCTCTCTGAAGAACTACCTCTCTCTCTGAAGAACTACCTCTCTCTCTGAAGAACTACCTCTCTCTCTGAAGAACTACCTCTCTCTCTGAAGAACTACCCCTCTCTCTGAAGAACTACCTCTCTCTGAAGAACTACCTCTCTCTCTGAAGAACTACCTCTCTCTCTGAAGAACTACCTCTCTCTCTGAAGAACTACCTCTCTGAAGAACTACCTCTCTCTCTGAAGAACTACCCCTCTCTCTGAAGAACTACCCCTCTCTCTGAAGAACTACCTCTCTCTGAAGAACTACCTCTCTCTCTGAAGAACTACCTCTCTCTCTGAAGAACTACCTCTCTCTGAAGAACTACCCCTCTCTCTGAAGAACTACCTCTCTGAAGAACTACCTCTCTCTCTGAAGAACTACCTCTCTCTGAAGAACTACCTCTCTCTGAATAACTACCTCTCTCTGAAGAACTACCTCTCTCTCTCTGAAGAACTACCTCTCTCTCTGAAGAACTACCTCTCTCTGAAGAACTACCTCTGAAGAACTACTTCTCTCTGAAGAACTACCTCTCTCTGAAGAACTACCTCTCTCTCTGAAGAACTACCTCTCTCTCTGAAGAACTACCTCTCTCTGAAGAACTACCTCTCTCTGAAGAACTCCCTCTCTCTCTGAAGAACTACCTCTGTCTGAAGAACTACCTCTGTCTCTGAAGAACTACCTCTCTCTCTGAAGAACTACCCCTCTCTGAAGAACTACCTCTCTCTCTGAAGAACTACCTCTCTCTGAAGAACTACCTCTCTCTGAAGAACTACCTCTCTCTCTGAAGAACTACCTCTGTCTCTGAAGAACTACCTCTGTCTCTGAAGAACTACCTCTCTCTCTGAAGAACTACCTCTCTCTCTGAAGAACTACCTCTCTCTGAAGAACTACCTCTGTCTGAAGAACTACCTCTCTCTCTCTGAAGAACTACCTCTCTCTCTGAAGAACTACCTCTCTCTCTGAAGAACTACCTCTCTCTCTGAAGAACTACCTCTCTCTGAAGAACTACCTCTCTCTGAAGAACTACCCCTCTCTGAAGAACTACCTCTCTGAAGAACTACCTCTCTCTCTGAAGAACTACCTCTCTCTCTCTGAAGAACTACCCCTCTCTGAAGAACTACCTCTCTCTCTGAAGAACTACCTCTCTGAAGAACTGCCTCTCCCTCTGAAGAACTACCTCTCTGAAGAACTACCTCTCTGAAGAACTACCTCTCTCGGGAACTACCTCTCTCTCTCTGAAGAACTACCTCTCTCTCTGAAGAACTACCTCTCTCTGAAGAACTACCTCTCTCTCTGAAGAACTACCTCTGTCTGAAGAACTACCTCTCTCTGAAGAACTACCTCTCTCGGGAACTACCTCTCTCTGAAGAACTACCTCTCTCTGAAGAACTACCTCTCTCTGAAGAACTACCTCTGTCTCTGAAGAACTACCTCTCTCTGAAGAACTACCTCTCTCTGAAGAACTACCTCTCTCTGAAGAACTACCTCTCTCTCTGAAGAACTACCTCTCTCTCTGAAGAACTACCTCTCTGAAGAACTACCTCTGTGAAGAACTACCTCTGTCTGAAGAACTACTCTCTCTCTCTCCTTGCAAGCCCCCCCCCACCACCACCACCACCACCACCACCACCACACACCCAAACCCTCCCCTTTCCCCTTCTATTAAACCCTTACCTCCTCCCCACCACCCACACACCCAAACCCTCCCTGAAGAACTACCTCTCTCTCTCTGAAGAACTACCTCTCTCTCTGAAGAACTACCTCTGAAGAACTACCTCTCTCTGAAGAACTACCTCTCTCTCTGAAGAACTACCTCCATTAACCCCTGACATCATGGTGCAGGTGTTGAAGCAGCAGGGAGTCCAGACAGTCCATGGCCAGGCAGTGGAGGGAGGGCTGAGGCGGCCGTGTGGGGGGCAGAGACGCGGCCGAGGGAGGTCACATCACTGGCTGCTCAGGTAATGTAAGGCTGCCATTCATTGCTTCATAACCTCTTGAGACCCAGAACGTAATTTCCATTGTAATTTAGGTGCCATTAGACGCTTTGTAGTGACTATAAGCAATGTTTTATAGCTATGACCTGTTTAGTATCCTTGTCCACTAACTCATGGGGTATATTCAGTGACTTTTCGTTATTTTATGGCTAACAACAGACCATTTCCTAGAGTCAAGGAAAGGTCTGGGCGTGAAGGGTTATTTGCTTTTTAAATGTGTGATATAATGATATATTTAATCTTGTTACCAGAGCAGAGATAGACTTGTACCGTCACTAACACGACAGTCGCCAGTCACTCGCCACTGCACTAATGTCGCCATATATTACCACTGTCAGCATCACTACAGCCTTGTATGTGCCACTCAAGACAGGTACATGACAGAAACTAAACTACTGTGCAGGCCTCTTCAGTGCCACCTATACGTCTGTAGTGGTGAAATGTGTAATATACAGTAAAACCTCTCCTATTCGGACCCTCATTATTCGGACTTTGACATTATTCGGACCTTTTTTTTTTTTTTTTTTTTAAGGGGTCGACATTTCCTAGCCTAGAATTTTTTTTTTAATTTCCGAGCCTAGAATTTTTTTTTTTTTTTTTAGGGGTCGAAATTTCCTAGCCTAGAATTTTTTTTTAAATTAACGAGCCTAAATTTTTTTTTTTTTTTAGGGGTCGAAATTTCCGAGCCTAGAATTTTTTTTTTTTTTTTTTTTTTTAAGGGGTCAACATTTACTAGCCTAGATTTTTTTTTTATTTTTTTTATTTTTTTTTTTTATATATATATAGAGGTCAAAATTTCCTAGCCTAGATTTTTTTTTTTTTTTTTCTCCCCCCATATCTAAATCTAAGGATTCTTCGGATCCTTGCATTACTCGGACCACTCCTTGGCCCAATTAGTCCCAATATGAGAGGTTTTACTGTATAGTGCCTGGCGACATTAGTGCACCCTGGCGACTAAAGTGTTGTCTACGGTAGTACAGAAGGCATTTTGGAAGTACAGAAAGTGGTATATTTGACTATTTAATGAATGGTTGTACAGTTATAAGCAATGTTTTAGTGGCCAGAGTGTTCATCAAACAGTAAATTACTAGATAGGAAGTAGTGACAGGGAGTTTCGTACAAAAGTTGTTTCGTATACTGATTGAGTCGTTTCGTACATACCTGGTGTCGTTTCGTAAGTTCAAATCTGAGCCGAGTGTACGAAACGACTATGGTATCATATAGACTACGAAACAACTTGTGTACGAACTGACTGCACCCCATAGGCAGTGCACCTAACCATTATTCTGCCCTGCCCTGCCCTGCACTTGGCGAGGAGAACCACACAGAGTCGCCGGGAGCCTCTCTGCCTTGACGGGAGAAACACAAAGGCTGGTACCAAGAGTCATGGCGGTCGAGGGACGAAGGCACCATGCGAGGGATATTTATTGGAATGAAGGTCGTAGGATACCCGTGTCGCTGTGTGTTCGCGTCTACCGTCGTCATTGCTCTGTTCCAAGAAATATCCCTCTCCTGGCAGGCAACCCTTCGTCGCTCGACCACCACAGGACTCAAAGGGTTGCCCGTAGGAGTTCCCTTCGAGTAGTGGACGTTACTTATGGAGAGGAGAATAATACTACTTCTCTCAGTAAACAAGTATCCGTCAGCAGACTCGACACGTTTACCGAGAGAAGCATCATTATTCACCTCGCCATAATTCAGTCAACTACGTACTGGAAGGGAACTCCTAGCTGCCGGCAAGCCTTTGTTTGTCCCGTCAAGGCAGAGATACTCCCGGCTACTCTGTGGTTCTCCCGTCAAGGCAGAGATACTCCCGGCTACTCTGTGGTTCTCCCCGTCAAGGCAGACACACTCCTGGCTACTCTGTGGTTCTCCCGTCAAGGCAGAGATACTCCCGGCTACTCTGTGGTTCTCCCATCAAGGCAGACACACTCCTGGCTACTCTGTGGTTCTCCCCGTCAAGGCAGAGATACTCCCGGCTACTCTGTGGTTCTCCCCGTCAAGGCAGAGATACTCCCGGCTACTCTGTGGTTCTCCCCGTCAAGGCAGAGATACTCCCGGCTACTCTGTGGTTCTCCCCGTCAAGGCAGAGATACTCCCGGCTACTCTGTGGTTCTCCCCGTCAAGGCAGAGATACTCCCGGCTACTCTGTGGTTCTCCCCGTCAAGGCAGAGATACTCCCGGCTACTCTGTGGTTCTCCCCGTCAAGGCAGAGATACTCCCGGCTACTCTGTGGTTCTCCCCGTCAAGGCAGAGATACTCCCGGCTACTCTGGTTCTCCCCGTCAAGGCAGAGATACTCCCGGCTACTCTGTGGTTCTCCCCGTCAAGGCAGAGATACTCTGTGGTTCTCCCCGTCAAGGCAGAGATACTCTGTGGTTCTCCCCGTCAAGGCAGAGATACTGCCGGCTACTCTGTGGTTCTCCCCGTCAAGGCAGACACACTCCCGGCTACTCTGTGGTTCTCCCCGTCAAGGCAGAGATACTCCCGGCTACTCTGTGGTTCTCCCGTCAAGGCAGAGATACTCCCGGCTACTCTGTGGTTCTCCCCGTCAAGGCAGAGATACTCCCGGCTACTCTGTGGTTCTCCCCGTCAAGGCAGAGATACTCCCGGCTACTCTGTGGTTCTCCCCGTCAAGGCAGAGATACTCCCGGCTACTCTGTGGTTCTCCCCGTCAAGGCAGAGATACTCCCGGCTACTCTGTGGTTCTCCCCGTCAAGGCAGAGATACTCCCGGCTACTCTGTGGTTCTCCCCGTCAAGGCAGAGATACTCCCGGCTACTCTGTGGTTCTCCAAGTGCAGGACACAACACTGTTACTACTACTGTGTTATGTATTGGATGAACTAATGGCCACCAAGACGGTCCCAATGCTTATAATTGTACAGCCATTCATGAAATAGTGAAATATACCACTTTCTGTACTCCCATAATGCCTCTGTACTAGAACAAAAAAGTACAAGTCTTTCACAAATTTAAAAAGCATTTGTGTTTCTCCCATCAAGGCAGAGATGAAAAGAATGGCTTGCAGAAATAACAGGTCACTGGTCTATCTGCAAGACACTCTTTTCCCAGACGAGTAACCTGTTTCAAAGTCATCGAGTAACCTTCCATCACAGTCCGCCCACTTCTTCAGACCTCAATTTTCTAATTCAATGTGTTGCAGAGATTCGCAGTCAGTCAGTCACTTGGGTACAGTTCCTTCCAGTGTAATCTTAATACACTGGAAGGAAAGGAGCAACTGTACCCAAGTTATTGACATTATAAATAAGAGTTAACTGTCTCATTTCGATATTCTAATATATAGCAGAGATTCAATTACAGATCTTTCCAGTGTAATCTTAATACACTGGAAGGAAGGAACTGTATCCACAATCCTTCCTGCCCGTACCGTAAAATAATTCCCCGCAGACTCTCCGGAGAACAAACACACCAAATCTCAAAGAAAAAATTTATAAAAAAAAAAAAAAAACTAAAAGCATTATAAGTTGGGAGTCTCTTTGGACGCTTCATTACTAACAGCTCAGTGACCCAACAACACCACGTCAGTCACCACAAGGAGTTCTGTTAAGATTAGGAGTAACTATTTTATATTCCTGGGTTGTTAGTTTGTGCCTCGAGTGTCTTGTCATGGCCAGTGCCCCTCTTGTCATGGCCAGTGCCCCTCTTGTCATGGCCAGTGTCCCTCTTGTCATGGCCAGTGCCCCTCTTGTCATGGCCAGTGTCCCTCTTGTCATGGCCAGTGGCCCTCTTGTCATGGCCAGTGTCCCTCTCGTCATGGCCAGTGTCCCTCTCGTCATGGCCAGTGTCCCTCTTGTCATGGCCAGTGCCCCTCTTGTCATGGCCAGTGCCCCTCTTGTCATGGCCAGTGTCCCTCTTGTATGGCCAGTGTCCCTCTTGTATGGCCAGTGTCCCTCTTGTATGGCCAGTGTCCCTCTTGTATGGCCAGTGTCCCTCTTGTCATGGCCAGTGTCTGGCCAGTGTCCCTCTTGTCATGGCCAGTGCCCCTCTTGTCATGGCCAGTGTCCCTCTTGTCATGGCCAGTGTCCCTCTTGTCATGGCCAGTGCCCCTCTTGTCATGGCCAGTGTCCCTCTTGTCATGGCCAGTGCCCCTCTTGTCATGGCCAGTGTCCCTCTTGTCATGGCCAGTGTCCCTCTTGTCATGGCCAGTGTCCCTCTTGTATGGCCAGTGTCCCTCTTGTATGGCCAGTGTCCCTCTTGTATGGCCAGTGTCCCTCTTGTCATGGCCAGTGTCCCTCTTGTCATGGCCAGTGCCCCTCTTGTCATGGCCAGTGCCCCTCTTGTCATGGCCAGTGTCTGTCCGTCAAGCAGCTCGCAGCCTCCCACACCCACAAACTGTAAAGTAGAATAACAACATTACCATCTGAAGTACTAAAACTATACACATTAACACAGGCAACACATAAATCCTTAACCCTTCACGCCCAGATCTTTCCTTGGCTATATAAAATGGTTTGTTGTCAGCCATAAAATAACGAAAAGTCACTGAATATACCACAGTAGTTAGTGGACAAGGATACTAAACAGGTCATAGCTATAAAACATTGCTTATAGTCACTACAAATAGTCTAATGGTACCCAAATTACAATGGCAATTACGTTCTGGGCCTCAAAGGGTTAAGTCACAAACGTTTGGTAGGGAATTGAGTACTGGTTTAGCAATAACTTTACATCTATCTATGAAATAATCCCATATGACATTAAGAACATAAGGAAGCTACAAGAGGCTGTGAGACTTATAGTTCCTGATATTATATTATTAGTTTCTTATGATTAAAAGATAATTTCAGTTAAGATACTTTAAAAACTCGGAACAATTACGTATTTCATAATATTAGTGATATATTATATTGCTTATACTTATTAAAATCGTCTAATGGCACCCAAACTACAATGCAAATTACGTTCTGGGCCTCAAGGGGTTAAAAATGATATTAATAACCAAAGAAAAGAGTCAGAGCGTGGTCAGATTTTAAAATAAAGATACTTATATTTTGCAGGCGTCGTCCCTCCACCAAGGCGAGACTGTGGCAGCCCGCAGCGTGTGGCGGTGAGACCAGACTTGTGTTGACGCCAGGCCAGGGAAGGGAGGGAGTCTGTGTTGTGGCCTCAGAAATCCTGGCCAGGGTCTGGAGGTGATGCCGTTACAAGAATAGGCGGATTTTCAGGTTTTTCAGCCAGCCAGTCAGTAAATCAGTCAGTCAGCCAGTCATTAAATAAATAAATCAGCCAGCCAGCCAGTAAATCATTCAGTCAGCCAGTCAGTAAATCAGTCAGTCAGTAAATAAATAAATCAGCCAGCCAGCCAGTAAATCATTCAGTCAGTCAGTAAATAAATAAATCAGCCAGTCAGTCAGTAAATCATTAAGTCAGCCAGTCAGTAAATAAATAAATCAGCCAGCCAGTCAGTAAATCATTCAGTCAGCCAGTCAGTCAGTCAGTAAATAAATAAATCAGCCAGTCAGTAAATAAATAAATTAGCCAGCCAGTCAGTAAATCAGTCAGTCAGCCAGTCAGTAAATAAATAAATCAGCCAGCCAGTCAGTAAATCAGTCAGTCAGTTTTACATACATACATACAGACTGACTGACTAATTTACTGACTGGCTGACTGAAAAACCTGAAAATCCGCCTACTCTTGTAACGCCATCAACTTGAGACTCAGGCCAGGATCTCTCTGAGGCCACGACGCCGCCACTCCAGCCAACAAGATGACTTATATGCTGTAAAGAAATGAGAATAAAGATGAGGAAACCATGTGAAATACTACAACATTAACCCCTTCAGGAACTACCTCTCAGGAACTATCCCTCTCTCAGGAACTACCTCTCAGGAACTACCTCTACCTCTCTCAGGAACTACCTCTCTCAGGAGCTACCTCTCAGGAACTACCTCAGGAACTACCTCTCAGGAACTACCTCTCTCAGGAACTAGCTACCTCTCTCAGGAACTAGCTACCTCTCTCAGGAACTAGCTACCTCTCTCAGGAACTATCCCTCTCTCAGGAACTACCTCTCTCAGGAACTACCTCTACCTCTCTCAGGAGCTACCTCTCAGGAACTACCTCTCAGGAACTACCTCTCAGGAACTACCGCTCTCAGGAACTACCTCTCAGGAAATAACTCATGGAACTACCTCAGGAAATAACTCAGGAACTACCTCTCAAAGATCTTTCCTTTGCTATATAAAAATCGTCTGTTAGCCATAAAATTACAAAAGGTGACTTAATATTCCAAATTAGGTAGTGGACAAGGGCACTAAACAGGTCATGGCTATAAAGAAAGCATAGAAATGATCTTTATAATATCCTGTGAAGTCTGACTAAAATAATAAAAGCCTAGAGTCTATTTTTTTATAACGAGGCAAAAATTCCATTCTATCTCAAGGTCTCCTGGTTAAAATGATGCCTGTGTTTACCTGATACTAGGGTTAACTATGATAAAATACAGCTGACATTAAGAAGAAGCGTAGTATTCCCTTCTCCTGGTTAAAATGATGCCTGTGTTTACCTGATACTAGGGTTAACTATGATAAAATACAGCTGACATTAAGAAGAAGCGTAGTATTCCCTTCTCCTGGTTAAAATGATGCCTCTGTTTACCTGATACTAGGGTTAACTATGATCAAATACAGCTGACATTAAGAAGAAGCGTAGTATTCCCTTCTCCTGGTTAAAATGATGCCTGTGTTTACCTGATACTAGGGTTAACTATGATAAAATACAGCTGACATTAAGAAGAAGTGTAGTATTCCCTTCTGGTTAAAATGATGCCTGTGTTTACCTGATAATAGGGTTAACTATGATAAAATACAGCTGACATTAAGAAGAAGTGTAGTATTCCCTTCTGGTTAAAATGATGCCTGTGTTTACTGATAATAGGGTAACTATGATAAATACAGCTGACATTAAGAAGAAGTGTAGTATTCCCTTCTGGTTAAAATGATGCCTGTGTTTACCTGATAATAGGGTTAACTATGATAAAATACAGCTGACATTAAGAAGAAGCGTAGTATTCCCTTCTCCTGGCAGCAAATATCAGGCAGTAAGCAGCAAGGGGCAGTGCATTTTTTAAGGCAATCTTACTGGGCGACATTCTTTGGATAGCCAGAAAGGTAAAGGCCTACCTGTTAAAATAGTTTTTTCGATAAATCAACTTCACCCTTTTGTATGTTGTGTATAAATAAAGTCGTCGCGTCCAGCCTCATGCCCCCTCTGCTTTTGGCTCAGTTGTTGCGGCAGGAACATGGCAGCGAGCTCAAATGCTTTTAAAATACCTAGTCTACAGAAGTTACAGGTGTCTACAACAAGCAACAGAAGTTATTAGAGAGCCAGAGTTTATTTAGCTCTAATTAACTCATTACGCTAATTACTCATTAAGGGCTTGTTCTACGCAAAAAGTTTCTTGCGACGACCCCCATTGATTTTGACAGCACTACTTGAAAGTCAAATTTCAGCTCAATCATACAATATTTAGGAGTAGTTACACACTTTTTGGCGGAAACTTGGTTCCACGGGTCTTTGGTAAGCGATAAAGATCCTATGCAGTAATAGGAGTGCACTTCTGGATCTAACACTAACACACAGATAAGATGAACCATTGTATCCAGGAAGGTGTTTATGAATGAATATCTTGTCGCCCAGTAGCTTAAAATTGTTCTTACTGGGCGACAGTTTTCCATCACTGGGAGACATTTTGGTCGCCCAGTTACCATGTTATAAAATGCACTGGCAAGGGGGCACCATTTATCACCTCGTTAAAAACAATAACGTATAAATTATCTTTTCAATCCTGCAGATAAACCAGAACTAGATGTCATGATTTCAATCCAAGTATTTTCATCACAACAAAGAATGATTTTTTTTTCTCTTTGGAAAATACTTAATTCTGATAATTCAACTAAATTACTTATATATAAAAATACTGGCTAACCGACTGATTTACTGACTGACTGATTTACTGACTGGCTGACTGACAGATTTACTGGCTGGCTGATTGATCTACTGACTGATTGGTTTACTGACCGATTGATTGATTTACTGATTGGCTGACTGTCTAATTGGCTGGCTTACTGACTGACTGACTGACTGATTGGCTGGCTGGCTGATTTAATGACTGACTGATTGATTGATTTACTGACTAATTGGCTGGCTTCAGGGCCGGATTATGACTTTTGGGCCCCCAGGCTACTTAAATTGTGGGCCCCCTCAGACGGGGCCACCCTCTAACTCACCCGCACCCGAATTTTTTTTACATTATATAGCAAAATAAGTGATCTGAAAAACACTCTATACGCTGCATTCACAAATAAGTGTTTTACTGTGTTTAGCACGATGCTAAACAACCCTGGACTGGGGCCCCATGATTTACTGCTAGTGTCCCAAACAGGGGCCCTTGATCTCAAATAAAGGCCTCAAACAGAGGCCCTTGATCTCAAATAAAGGGCCTCAAACAGGGCCCCTTGATCTCAAATAAAGGCCTCAAACAGGGGCCCTCTATCTCAAATATAGGGCCTCCAACAGGGGCCCTTTATCTCAAATTATTTGTAATTTTATTTTAAGTTAAATGAATTATTCAGCAATGCAAAATATTATTTTTCAAAAACAATTATATATGGAAATCTTTTAGCAGGGACCCCAGGTTTGGGCCCCCAAGCTTGAGGGGCCCCAGGCTGCAGCCTATACTAGCCTATAGGATAATCCGGCCCTGGCTGGCTTACTGGCTGACTGACTGACTGACTGATTGGCTGGCTGACTTGACTGCTTTACTGACTGGCTGACTTTTAATTCACTTATTTACCGACTGACTGACATTTAAAACTCAAGATTATTTACTTTTATAGATGAATATTTATATTATTACTTATAAATAATGACTTATAACTCATTTTTGTTATTACGTCCACCATTTAGCGTTAACAACCAACAGCTTACATTAACCCTTCACGCCCAGATCTTTCCTTGGCCATGAAAATAGTCTGTTAGCCATAAAATTACGAAAAATAGCTAAATATACCAAATGAGTTAGTGGACAAGGATACTAAACAGGTCATAGCTATAAAACATTGCTTATAGTCACTACAAATCGTCTAATGGTACCCAAATTACAATGGAAATTACGTTCTGGGCCTCAAGGGGAGTCTGACAGTACTACCATGTAAGTATTTAGTAAGCGAGAGGGAGAGGATTTTAGAGAGAGGTAGTTCCCTGAGAGAGATCGAGAGGTAGTTCCTGAGAGAGAGAGAGAGAGGTAGTTCCTGAGAGAGAGATCGAGAGGTAGTTCCTGAGAGAGATATCGAGAGGTAGTTCCTGAGAGAGAGATCGAGAGGTAGTTCCTGAGAGAGAGATCGAGAGGTAGTTCCTGAGATCGAGAGGTAGTTCCCTGAGAGATCGAGAGGTAGTTCCCTGAGAGAGATCGAGAGGTAGTTCCTGAGAGAGATCGAGAGGTAGTTCCTGAGAGAGATCGAGAGGTAGTTCCTGAGAGATCGAGAGGTAGTTCCTGAGAGAGATCGAGAGGTAGTTCCTGAGAGAGATCGAGAGGTAGTTCCTGAGATATCGAGAGGTAGTTCCTGAGAGAGATCGAAAAGTAGTTCCTGAGAGATCGAGAGGTAGTTCCCGAGATCGAGAGGTAGTTCCCGAGATCGAGAGGTAGTTCCCGAGAGAGATCGAGGTAGTTCCCGAGAGATCGAGGTAGTTCCCGAGAGATCGAGAGGTAGTTCCTGAGAGAGATCGAGAGGTAGTTCCTGAGAGAGATCGAGAGGTAGTTCCTGAGAGAGAGATCGAGAGGTAGTTCCTGAGAGAGATCGAGAGAGAGAGATCGAGAGGTAGTTCCTGAGAGAGAGAGAGAGAGAGAGAGAGGTAATTCCTGAGATCGAGAGGTAATTCCTGAGAGATCGAGGTAGTTCCTGAGAGATCGAGAGGTAGTTCCTGAGAGATCGAGAGGTAGTTCCTGAGAGATCGAGAGGTAGTTCCTGAGAGATCGAGAGGTAGTTCCTGAGAGATCGAGAGGTAGTTCCTGAGAGAGATCGAGAGGTAGTTCCTGAGAGAGATCGAGAGGTAGTTTCCGAGGGATCGAGAGGTAGTTCCCGAGAGATCGAGAGGTAGTTCCCGAGAGATCGAGAGGTAGTTCCCTGAGAGAGGTAGGCTAGTTCCCTGAGAGAGGTAGTTCCTGAGAGATCGAGAGGTAGTTCTCTGAGAGATCGAGAGGTAGTTCCCTGAGAGATCGAGAGGTAGTTCCTGAGAGATCGAGAGGTAGTTCCTGAGAGATCGAGAGGTAGTTCCTGAGAGATCGAGAGGTAGTTCCTGAGAGATCGAGAGGTAGTTCCTGAGATCGAGAGGTAGTTCCTGAGAGATCGAGAGGTAGTTCCTGAGAGATCGAGAGGTAGTTCCTGAGAGAGATCGAGAGGTAGTTCCTGAGAGATCGAGAGGTAGTTCCTGAGAGAGAGAGATCGAGAGGTAGTTCCTGAGAGAGAGAGATCGAGAGGTAGTTCCTGAGAGAGAGAGAGAGAGGTAGTTCCTGAGAGAGAGAGAGGTAGTTCCTGAGAGATCGAGGTAGTTCCTGAGATCGAGGTAGTTCCTGAGATCGAGAGGTAGTTCCTGAGAGAGATCGAGAGGTAGTTCCTGAGACATCGAGAGGTAGTTCCTGAGAGAGATCGAGAGGTAGTTCCTGAGAGAGATCGAGAGGTAGTTCCTGAGAGAGAGATCGAGAGGTAGTTCCTGAGAGAGAGATCGAGAGGTAGTTCCTGAGAGAGAGATAGAGAGGTAGTTCCTGAGAGATCGAGAGGTAGTTCCTGAGAGATCGAGAGGTAGTTCCCGAGAGAGATCGAGAGGTAGTTCCCGAGAGAGATCGAGAGGTAGTTCCCGAGAGATCGAGAGGTAGTTCCTGAGAGAGATCGAGAGGTAGTTCCCGAGAGGTAGTTTAGTAGGCATTCCACTTGACTTGAAAATCTAAACTAAAAAACAGTGACTTTCATATTCAATTCTAGTAAGTTTTAAATGTAATAAATTCTTTGCCTAAAACATTAATACGCGAAACTAATAATACTAATACTGAATGAGAGAACACAGGAATCTAAAACAAAATATCATTACCCCCTTGAGACCCAGAACGTAATTGCCATTGTAATTTGTGTACCATTAAACGATTTTTAGTGACTATAAGCAATGTAATATAACAATAACAATAACGATTGAACGAGGAGGAGGGTAATAATTGAACTAGGAGGAGGTGGTTAACAATCGAACTAGGAGGAAGAGGAGGAGGAGGAGGGTAATACTTTAGCTAGGAGGAGGCTAACGATTGAACGAGGAGGAAGAGTTAACGACTGAACGAGGATTATAAGAAGGTCATTAAGGATGCAGAGGAGACTAAACGATCTGAAAATAGAAAAAATGACTTTAATTATAACTTTATAAAAATATATCTACATTTATCACCTTATGTTTCTTTAGAGTTACGTCTCATACAGTCACTTATCACTGTAGTCACTATACAGACACCATACCACCATTCACCATACCACTATACTACCATTCACCATATCACAATCCCCCACCATCACACACACACTCCTTCACACAACACTACCACAGCCCGCCACATATCTCACACCACCACACACCACCTTCATAATATTATATCACCACCACCACCACATACCACACATCCACCCACCACCACCACCACACACTCATTCACATACCACCACCACGTACCACCACACACACACGCACATCCCTCCACACATCACCACACTCCTTCACACATACTACCACCACCACCACACACGCCCATCCACCACACTCCTTCACTATATCCTCACCACAACCACACCCACCCATCCACACCACACACTACCATCCATCCACCACCACACCGTCACTATATCCTCACCACACACACACAGACACCACCACACACCCACCTGTCCTGTCCGGCCGTGGCGTCGCCTCTGTGGTCCCTCAAGCCGCCGAGCCAAAGACCCAAGCCGTCACCTCCGATCCAAAAGTTTCGAACCGCCTGAACGAACCACTATACTTTCAAACACTCTTTTCCTTACAATCTCCCTACTACTACTATAACTACTACTACTGGTCTAGTAGTAGATAGTAGGTAGGTAGGTCAGGGGTGTATCTAGGGAAAATAGCGCCTAGGGCAAGGCACTGGGAATTGCGCCCCTGGTAGTAAGGGGATGGGGGGGGGGGGGACAGCGAAGTGAGTCTCTGCAGTTGGAGGGATCGGGGGGGGGGGGGGGCAGTTTCGAAATATGAGCAATTCTAGGAGCATTTACTGGCACATTTCCCCTTTAGTATTTCAATCCATGAGCATTTTGAAGCTATATTCAAAGCTATATTTACGTAATTAATTTGATTTGGCGCCTCCCTTTAATCAAGAAAATGTTCGAAATATGAACACCTAGCTATAAGAGCGTTTTGAACCCCTATTTAAAGCTGTATCTTGTAGGTCATTCATTTAATTTGGCGAGGAAGATTTGGCGCCCCCCATGAGTGGGCCAAATATTATTCATATATCATACTCAAATTACTCACCAATGTCACACACACACGCACACACATCCCTCCACACACTCACACACTCCTCCACACACTACCACAGCCCGCCACACACGCACACCACACCACCACCACTATATTCTATCACCACCACCACCACACATCCACCTTCTCACCACACCACCACCACCACCACACTCCTTCACATACCACCACCACCACCACCCCCTCCCATCCACACCACACCACCACCACACACTCCTTCACATACTACAACACTGAAGGTAGACAGACCATCACAGAACACAGGCGTCACTATAACAATCCAGCCTGCGCAACCATCACAGCCCTCAAGAATGTGCAGGGCCAACCATGACAGCCCTCAAGAATGTGCAGGGCCAACCATGACAGCCCTCAAGAATGTGCAGGGCCAACCATGACAGCCCTCAAGAATGTGCAGGGCCAACCATGACAGCCCTCAAGAATGTGCCGGGCCAACCATGACAGCCCTCAAGAATTTTGCGGGGCCCAACCCCTTGACAGCCCTAAAGGAATGTGGGGGGCCCAACCATGCCCAGCCCTCAAGAATGTGCAGGGCCAAAACCATGAACCCCCTCAAAAATGGGGGCGGGCCCAAACCATGACACCCCCAAAAGAATGTGCAGGGCCAACCATGACGCCCTCAAGAATGTGCGGGGCCCAACCACCCACCCCCTCAAAAATGTCCCGGGGCCAACCATGACCCCCTAAAAGAATGTGCAGGGCCAACCATCCCCCGGGCCCTCAAGAATGTGCCGGGCCCAACCATGAAAAGCCCTCAAGAATTGCGGGGCCAAAACCATGACGGGCCCTCCAAAAATGTGGGGGCCACCATGACAGCCCTAAAATCATGGGGCAGGCCAACCAGGGACGGGCCCTCAAGAATGGCAGGGCCCAAAACCATGACACCCCCTCAAGAAGGGTGCGGGGGCCCAACCTTTGACAGCCCTCAAGAATGTGCCGGGCCAACCAGGGGACGCCCTAAAGAATGTGCCGGGCCAACCATCACAGCCCTCAAGAATGGGGCGGGGGCCAACCATGACAGCCCTCAAGAATGGGGCCGGGAAAAACCCTTTACAGCCCTCAAGAATGTGCCGGGCCAACCTTTACACCCCTTTCAAGAATGTCCCCCGGGCCAAACCATGACAGCCCTCAAAAATTTTGTGCGGGGCCCAAACCCCTGACAGCCCTCAAAAATGTGCGGGGCCAACCGGGGAAGCCCTCAAGAATGTGCAGGGCCAACCATGCCCACCCCTCAAGAATGGGGCGGGGCCCAAACCAGACAGCCCCCCCAAGGGAAATGTCCCGGGGGGCCAAACCATGACAGCCCTCAAAAATGTGCGGGGCCCCAACCCTTTGAACACCCCTCCGGGAAGGGGCGGGGGCCAAAACCACATATCTCAGGGCTCCCCTTGAAATGAGAGTAAGGAAAAAATTGTCCCCTTTGGAAAATGGGGTTTTGGGGGGGCTGCCTAGTGAGAGGGGGCCCAGGCAAGGGATGATTTATTTATGCCTCTTTCCCTTAATACTGGAAAGTCCCTAAAATTTTTTCTTTTTGGTAAAGAAAAAAAGGTTTATGGAATTTACAGGAAAAACCCCTTGGATGTAACAGATCAAGAAAAAGGGTGGTCCGTTTTGGGTTTGTCTTGGCGCCCCCCAAATAAAAAAAGGGTTTAGGGAGCTAGGTTGGTCCCGACCCACCCGTAGCCTCCCCGGGCCCCGGGAAAACAGGGGGGGGGGAAAACGGTTTAAAGCATTAACCGTGGAGGCGCGGCGGGGGAAAAAAGCCTCGTAGGGGTAATATTGTTTGGCCCGTAACTCCTTGAGATTACCCCCTTTATTTTGTTCCTAGCGTATCACGGGGTGGGGGCACGGGCTGACCTGTTTTTCTTGGGGAAAAGGCAAAAAGGTTTGAGGGTGGTTGTTTTTTGGTCTTGGTGGGGGGGGGCTTCCTTCCCTCCCGGCTGCTCCCCACTTGGGAGGTTTGGGGTTATTTGTACCGCCTCCCAAAAAGGGGGATGTCCTTTTTTTTCTACATTAGTATTAACTGTATTTCTTTGTGCTTTAATGAAATGTAGCCCATATATTTTAAAAAATTTTTGCTATTTGTTTATCTATTTTGATTATCCACTCCCACACTTTTTTGGGAAAAACCCCTTCATTGTTTTTCTTTGGGTGGGAATCTCCAAACCCGTTTCCTAAGTTGTGTTTCTTTTGTTCTAGGGATTACTTTTTTTCAGTTAATGTTTTCTAGGGGTCTCGTTTTTCCAAAGCCCAAAACAACCCGTAAAACCCCTTTCGTAACCCGGGCCCAAATTTTGGGGGAAACGTGATTTCCCTTTTAATTTCGATAATCCCTTATATCCGTAGAAGTAGAAGGGGGCCCCGGGCATTTGAGGGAATGGGGCTTTTGTTCTATAAGGGTGGGTAAGGTTTTGGGTAGGTAAGGTAGGGTAGGGGAAGGCTTCTTGAAAGGGAGGCAGGTAGGCGGTCACCGGGGAACAGGGGAATAACCGAGTGAGAGCACGGGGGAGGGGAAAAACCGCACGGGGATTAAAGGGGGGTACATACTTTGCTGGTGTGGGGAGTTTTAAAACGGCCCCGGGAAAATTTTTCTCTCTCTCCCCTCTCTTCCCTTTCTTTTTTTTGACCCTTTTTTCATTGAAAGGGATAAAACAATTAAACAAAAGGAAATGGCAAAAATTTTATAAAAAATAATAAACATACTAATTGGGGAAAAATTTTTTATTTAATTTTTTTCATTACTTATTTCTTTTGGGGGGAAAAGGAGGAGGGGGGGAAAAATGCCCCCAATTTAAAGAAGAGGGGGAGGGAGGTCCAAAGAAGAAAGGAGGAGGGGGGGAAGTGGGCCCAAAGAATAAGAAGAGGAGAGGAGGAGGGGAAAAAGTTGATAATAAATAATATTGAATTTCTCTTCTTCCTGTTCATTTGGGGATTTGGGATGTTGAACCTCTCTCTTCTCTCTTTTCCCCCATTTTCCCTCTGAAAACTGTGAAATAAAAATTGAACACAATTTTTCAGAAGTGGCTTTAAAATTTATTTTTCTTAACAACCCCCTCACAAGTTGGGGTTGTATTTTGGGGATGGCAAGGGCCCCCCCACCCCACCCCACAAGCACCAAAACCCCCCACACAGGCCACTTTCCCCCCTCACAGGGGGTGTTTGGGTTGTGCCTTTGGGAAGCCCCTCCCCCCACCCCACAAGCAAAACCCACCCCAACAAGCCACTCCCTCCTCACAGGGGTGTCCCGGGTTATGCCCGGGAAGCCCCCACCCACCACCCCAAGCCAACCCCAAAAAAGCCACCCCCCCCTCCTTCCCGGGGTGTCTGGATATGGCCTGGCAAAGGGCCCCCTCCCCCCACCACAAAAACACAAAACCCACACACAGCCCCTTTCCCCCTCACAGGGTTTGGGGTCTGGAAAGCCTGGCAAGCCCCTCACCCCAACCCCCAAAAACACAACCCACAACAGCCCTTTTCCCTCCTCCCCGGTGTTTCTGGATATGCCCCGGCAACACGGGCTCTTGCTTGGAAAAACACTTGCCCCAAATTTTCACACTTGTACTTCCTCTCACCAGTGTGGGGGTGGGGCCATGGGGTGTGTTTAAAAAATGCTCTTTTGGGTAGAAATTTTCCCCCTTACAATACTGACAACTCAAAAATTTCTCCCCAAACCCGTGTGGGTTTAGCATGGGTGTTTTTAAGACTGGCCCCTTGCGGGTAAAAAAGTTTTCCTACACTCCTGCACTCAAAATTTCTTTCACCAAGTGTGGGTGAGGATGTGTTTGTTTAAAATCGCTCTTGGGGGGAAATGTTTTTTCCCACCTCCTTTACACTCAAAGTTTCCCCTTTAAACCCGTGTGGGTGGAGCATGTGTGTGTTTTAAAAATTGCCCTTTTAGGGGAAATGTTTTTCCCAACACTTCCCGGGCACTCAAAGTTTCTCTTCCCCCAGGGGTGGGGGAGCAAATTTTGTGTTAAGTAATGCTCTTTTTCGGGGGGAAAAAAATTTTTCCCACACTCCCGACCCCTCAAAGTTTCCCCTCACCAGTGTGGGGAGCATGTGGGTGTTAAGAGTGTTTCTGGGGAAAGTTTTCCTGCCCCTCCTGGGCCACTCCAAAATTTCTTCCCCCCTCTTTTTTTCATTCTTTTTTACCTTGGGTGAGCATGTTTTTGGGGTTTAAAACTTTCTCTTTTTGGGGGCCCAAATGTTTTCCGACAAATCCGCAAATCAAAGTTTTTTTTCTGAACCCGGGGGTGGGTTTTAAACATGTGGTGTTTAGAGTTGGGGCCCCAGGAGGGAAATGTTTTTCCCTCAATTTTGGCCCCAAAATTTCTCCCCAAAAAAATGTGGGTGAGGGGGTGGCCTCCTAAAGGGTTCCCCCCCTTTCGGGGAGGGAAAAAATTTGCCAACAAATAAGGGCACCCTTTTGCTTTGGGGCTTGCCCCCTGTTGGGGTTGGGGAGGTTTTGTGGGAGTAATGCCAGCCTTGGGTGGAGCACACTTTTCCACAAGTGGTTTTACAAGGGGTGGGTGCCTCCAAAAGCCCCCATTTCAGCACCCACTTCGGGGCCAGCACCCCTGTTTGGGGGGAGGCCCTTTAGGGTGGGCCTGGAGGGAACCCCGGGGGGAGGCCCCCGGGGTGAACCAAGGGGTTCCCCATACAAGGGGAAACCGGGGGGATTTCCCCCGGGGGTGGGCGCCGACCCGGGGCTCTTCACCAGGGACCCGTAACCATTGGGTGGCCGTCGCACAAAAAAGGGGAAGTGCTTCCTTGAAAAGGGGGCTTCCTGGGTTACCCCACCCGCTAACACCCAGCTTGGGGGTTTTCAGCCAAGGGGTAAGGCCAGCAAAGGGGGCCTTTCACGCCACCACTCTAAGGGTGGGGGGGAGTGGAGTGGGGGAGTGGTAGTGACCTTTCAATGCAGGAGGTGTAACTAAGCCTTGCACATCAGGCACAAAAACCACCCCTCAAAAAATTGCCTGACAGTCCAGGGTCTCCCCTCTCCGCAAAAATTTACAAATTCCGCAAATCCGCAAACGGGAAATTTAGACTTCCGCAAATTTTGGAAGTTGTGGGGTTTTACGGGAAGTTTCCCAAATTTTGTAACAGGGAAACAAGATAAGGAAAGTTTTAAAAAATTTCTGGGAGTTTCCCAAAAAAAAGAACAAGTTTGCGGGGCTTTGGGTGGGGGGGGGCGGGGGGGGGGCTGGGAGGGGCGGGGGGGGGGGCGGGGGGGGGGGCACCCCCCCACCCATTAAAAAAAAAACTACTGGGAGTGCAAAGCAGGGAACAAGATTTGCCGGGGGGGGGCTGGGGGGGGGGGCGGAGCGGGCTGGGGAGGGGGGGGGGGCGGGGGACCCCCACAACCCATAAACCAAAAAATACTGCATGGGGAAAGCAGAACAAAATTTTCGGGGCTGGTGGGAGGGGCGGGGCGGGCCCGGGGGGGGCGGGGCGGGGCACCCCCAAACCTATAAACAAAAATACGGCAATGCAAAGCAGAACCCAAGATTTGCGGGGCGGGGGGGGGAGGGGGGGGGGGCGGGGCGGGCACCCCCACACCTTTTAAACAAACTACTGGGGAGTGCAAAGCAAAAAACAAGGATTTGGGGGGGGCTCTGGGAGGGGGGGGGGCGGGGGGGAACCCCCCACCTATAACAAAAAATTTTTCCGGCAGTGGGAAAGGGAGAAACAAGATTTGCGGGGGTGGCCCCGGGAGGGGGGGGGCGGGGCACCCCCAACCTATAAACAAAAAATACGGCAGTGGGAAAGAAACAAAATTTGGCGGGGCGGGGTGGGAGGGGCGGGGCGGGGCGGGGGCCCCCCCCACCTAAAACAAAATTTAAACCCCCCCAGTGCAAAAGCAGAACAAGATTTGGGGGGGCTGGCTGGGAAAGGGGGGGGGCTGGTGGAGGGGGGGGGGGCTGGGGCAAACCCCCACACCCATAAAAAAAAATACGCAAAGGGAAAGGGAAACCAGATTTCGGGGCGGGGTGGGAGGGGCGGGGGGGGCTGGGGGGGGGGCGGGCGGGGGCACCCCCACACCCTTTAAAAAAAAAAACTACCCGGGAGTGGGGAAAAGCAGAAAAAAGGGTTTTCGGCGGGCTGGGAGGGGCGGGGGGGGCCAAACCCCCCCACCTATAAACCCAAAAAATACTGCCCGGGGGCAAAGGGAGAAACCAAAATTTGCGGGGGGGGGCTGGGAGGGGTGGGGGGTGGGTGGGGGGGCGGGGCTGGCTGGGAGGGTGGGGGTGGCTGGGAAGGGGCGGGGGGTTTGGTGGGGGGGGGGGGGCGGGGCAACCCCCCCCCTATAAACCCCAAATTTCTGCAGTGCGAAGGGGAGAAAAAGATTGGGGGGGGGCTGGGTGGGGGGGGGGCGGGGCGGGCTGGGAGGGGCCCGGGGGGGGCAACCCCCCCCTATAAAACAAAACTACTGGGAGTGGAAGGGGAGAACAAGATTTGCGGGGGGTGGCTGGGAGGGGGGGGCGGGCTTGGGGGGGGGCGGGGGGGGGCACCCCCACACCATTTAAAAAAAAAACTGGGAGGGGCCCAAGGGAGAAAAAGATTTTCGGGGGGGGGGCTGGGGGGGGGGGGGGCGGGCTGGGAGGGGCGGGGCCGGGGGCACCCCCACACCTATAAAAAAAACTACTGCAGTGCGAAGGGAGAAAAGATTTTCGGGGGCGGGGTGGGGGGGGCGGGGTTTGGGTGGGAGGGGGGGGGTGGGGCTGGGGGGAGGGGCGGGGGGTGGCTGGGGGGGGGGCCCCGGGGGGGGCACCCCCACACCTATAAAAAAAAACTAAAATGGGGGCGAAGCAGAACAAGATTTGCGGGGCGGGCTGGGAGGGGGGGGGGCGGGGGTGAGAGGGGTTTGGGGGGGGCTGGAGGGGCGGGGGTGGCTGGGGGGGGCGGGGCGGGGCAAAAAAACCCCCCCCAAAAACCCCCCCTAAAAAACAAAAATTTCTGGGGGGTGGGGGAAGCAGAAAAGATTTACGGGGGGGGGCTGGGAGGGGCGGGGCGGGGGTGGGGAGGGGGGGGGGGGGCTGGGAGGGGTGGGGGGCCCGGGTGGGAGGGGGGGGCCCGGGGACCCCCACAAACCATAAACCCAAAAAAATTTTAAATTTGGCACAAACGAATGGCCCAGTTTCATTCAAAGCCCCAGCAAAATATTCAGGGGAAAAAAAGTTTTAGCCTTTGGGAAAACGGGGGGGAATACCTTTGACGTTAAAATTTTCCTAAAAAAAATGGGGAGGGTGAGGAGCCGCCGGGCTCCTGCGGAAAGTTAACCCAAGTTTTTTTCCCATCAAAACCCGGGGCCAAAAAAATGTATTTTTTTGGGAAAATTTTTTATCACTTTCTCGAATTGAAAAAAAAAAAACACTGTTTTTGAAACTTTGGGGCAGGGGAAAAAAATGGTTAAAAATGGCGAGGACTGCGGGACTTGTGGGGCAGTATTAAATTTCAAAATTTACCGAACGGCAATGTTTGTTTAACGGGTTTTAATGGGAGAGGACTGGGCGGGTCTAAACTGGGGTATTTACCAAAAAGGCAATGTAAGAACGGTTATTAAAGGGGCGGGGGACTGCGCGGTTTATACTGCAATTTAACCAAAACGGCAATAAAAGTAAAGGTTATAAGGGGGACGGGCCTGCGCGGGCTACTCTTTTTTACCGAAAGGCAATAAAAAATAAAGGTTTTTTAAAGGACAGGACCCCGGGGGGGGGGGTAAAACTGCATATTTACCAAAACGGCTAAAAAGTAACGGGTTATAATGGACGGGACTTCGCGGTCGTTTTCAGACACCAAATTTTTTTCTGGCCTTTCAAAAAAGGTGTTTTTTTTTTAATAGAATGTTTTATTTTTGGGGGGGGAAAATCTTTTTTTAAAAAAAAAAAAAAAAAAAAAAAAAAAAAAAAAAAAAAAAAAAAAAAAAAAAAAAAAAATTCATCACCGAATGTTATGGTCGCCGTTTCCATTAAAAACACTGAATCTCCACCAGAAAAAGCACTAAAACTTGGCCGGGAGAAATTAGTCACGGTCTCAGATAACAGGGAAGTAATTGAATAGAACATACCAAACCTAACCTTATAGTTTTTAATGAAACCTAACCTAACCTTAACCACTACCATAGATACTAAAGTCGCCAGGACAACGTTTCTTTTATATTTACAGCCGTGTGGTGGCGTTAATACTTACTTTTCTACATCCAAGATTTCAGGACAGTTAGAAGGGGCTATCTGGAGAGTCTGTGTCATTTTGTGTCTTCATCTGTGTCATAGTAGGGCTATAAATGAACAAATTACAAAAACAAAACCGAGTGGCGACGTTGGTAATGGGTAGGCTGGGCCAGAAAAGGGGTTATTTTCAAGAATTTATACTACAAGGTTGTAAGTCACCTAAAAGTTGTGATTGGGTATCAGGAACAAACCCATGATAAAATTTGTATTTTTAAATGACATCTTACGGTCAGACAGTCCGTTACCATAGCAACCGTTTCCGGCAAGACAACAAATTGACTAAATTGATGATTTCTCAGGCTGTGAATGACCGTCAGGGTTCATGTTGGTACCAAAATATGCAGAAAAGACAGCCAAAGAGCATAGAACATATACACAATGTCTGTGAAACAATTAATTCCACTTTTAAATAAAAAAACACATTTTCTTCACATTTATGGTCAATTATTGAACAAAATAAAAATTAGTTATCCCGAAATCTACCAATGGAAGTCAATTACTTCTAAGTAAGATCAGTACACAATACACACTCATACAATACACACTCATATTAGTCCCAACTGTACGAAATGGAGGCCAGTGACTTTTTTGTCACAACCTCAGTTGACGTTGCCAGTCCATGCAGCTTCTCTCGGACACCCTTCACAACTCTGTATAGTGCCTGGAGCTGCTCTTCAGATTTGGGGCCTTGTTTGTGTTCAAATCTGTGGCGAGTCCTAGTGCCCGCTCTGCTGCGTCATTGACAACAGGGAGGTTGGCCACAACTTTCTTGCCATGACGGTAGTTGTCCGAGGTGGTCCATTGTGCAACGGGGAGCTTGACAAAGCTGGAGTCAATACCCAAGAGCTCAAACATGCTCCAAGAGTCATGTCCAATGAAGTCTTTGAGGGCTTTACTGCCCAATTGATGTGAGGCTGGCATCTCCTGTTTTCTTGTCTGTGGACTGTCTGTCGCGTCATGGTACCTCAGCATAGCCTTTCTCATCGTCTGTTTGTCAGATGATGTTCGGTCCGAGAACAGTGCCAAAGAGACCAATCTCTCTGAGAGATACCACAAATGGTTTTGTAGCTTCTGTCTGGCCGGAACGACAAAGGAGAGAAATTTGGCAGGCCACTTCATTGGGTCCTTGCTGATACTGGCCTCTGCCTTGAGGAGGTTCTTCATTAGTGCCAGGTCATTCGATGGTGCATCGGCAGCACTCGTGCACGTTAACCATGCTTTCGTGTAGAAGATTGCCAAGAATACAGCAAGACTGGTGATGTCTTCCAATTCTTCGGGTGCATATACATCCCCAAGCTGGCATCGAAAGAGTGCCACCTTAAACGTGTACAAAGTCTTGCTAATCCAACGGGCGTGATGGAATGCCCCAGGCGCTTTGATGGTGATGGATCTCCGACCGGCAGGGACGGTCCCTCCAAGAAACAGCAGTGTTAGTTCTGCCAGCTCCAGGTAGTCATGTCGAAGTGTCTCCTTGGTGCTGTTCTCGATCCATGTCTGAAGGAAGGTGATGGTGTTATGTATATAGCCCGTCAACTCTCTTTGTGGAGCAGTCACCTCGACCAATGTGTAGTTGTTGTGGTTCAATTCGCTCCAATTGTTCACCAGTCGCTTGAACAGCTGTTCATTGGGTCCTGTGGTTGGGCCATACACAATTGAGCAAGATGCCCCCCCAATCAACTCATGGATGTGGTGTCTACATGCCAGTTGCAGAAGACTTCTACCAAACTCTGTCTCCAGTCTTACGACGACTCCACTCCAGACCCCAGAGTTCACTGCAGTTGTATCAAAGACAAGAGCACCTATCCGGGATGTATCCAGTGGATGGTCATTGAGGACCTGGAAAGAAAATAAATAGAATAAGGTGACTAACACACGCTAATATACAGTTAATCAATGAACGAGCATTTGTTATCGTTATTTATTACACGATCAGTAATCAACGAAGCGAAGCTGAGTCGATTATGCGAGTGGAATAAATAACGATAACAAATGTGAGTGAGTTAATAATACAAAAAATTACAAAATAATACTGAATAATCACCTGAATAATCTTTGCTGCCTCATTTTCAGCAGTTGACCTCCCTTCCATCCCAACAATTGATAGTAGAACTTCCTGGCCATCCGTCCCTGTCAGTATCACCGCCACTCGTTCCATGTCCTTGCCCACATGCATTAGGGACTTGATCAGCTTCCCATCCCAGTGTAGTGCATACATTTTGGAAGTGATATCGCCAAGTTGCCACTTAGTAATATCTGCCGCCTTCTCAAGCCTTGCAGACTGTCTCCTCCTTCCCGTTGTGTTCAACTTCACAGACAGGTTGTACTCCTCAAGGTTCTTCCCTCCATCTTTACGAAAGGCAGCAGCCAGTTCTGTCACCGCCCTATTCGAGATTGCGTACTTGTCAGCAATGAAGCAGGCCTCCATAGGAACACTTTCCATCTTCTTGCTGACCTTAGGGAGTGACACAGAAACAGTGTGCATTGGTATCTCAGTGGAATCTTCAGACTCAGGGTCGTGACTTTCTTCTACGGCATCTGCACTATGGGCAGCAGTGGCAGAGCGTAGACAATCCTTAGCTTTTCTCTCCTGCGCTGCCTGCTGATCAAGAAACTTGCGCTTCTGCCTTTTTGCTAGTTTCTGATCGCGTGGGCCCAGAGTTGCGGTGCGAGTAACCCCACGTACACCTTCCAGGTACAACCAGTCTTCCTTATCTGTCTGGTCTTGCTTCTCCAGCTGTTGTTTTGCTGCCAGTCTCTTCTCAAACTCGGGTTGAACAATCCAAAATGTCTGCCTCGTGTTTGCCAAAAACTCCTCCCTTTTCTTGGTCTCTGTATCTGTTGTCCTATTCCTCTTACTCTTCCTTAGTTTGTACTCCTCAATATCTGTAAGGATCATCTGCTCTATCGCTTGCCACGATTTAAGGGTAATACCAGTATTTACCCACCAGTCCTGCAAGTCCTTTGTTACAAGTCTGGCGGCATCCAATGCGCTAGACTGAAGATGGCTGGCTTGCTGCAGTTGTTTATGATACCCATGGTACTGAAGAAGAACCTGTTCCCCTGTTGGTGGATAAGGGCCAGTGAATCCATGGTTTCCTGGTACACTGAAGATGGGGGGACACTTGTCAAAGAGCCACAGCAAGGTCTTGGTTTTGGTATTCATGCCTTTAGAAGTGAGGACCAGCAATTAGAAAACAAATATGCCTATTATTACATAAAGTTTGAATTTTATACACAAAATCTGAAACAAAAATAAGTTTTTTGCAAATATTTTTTATTGAATTGTATCACACCCACTGTCTAGTTGTCATATCATCTTTGGCTTTCAATTCTGCATCATTTGGTACCAGCAGCATCTCTGAGGGTCATTCAAAGCGTGATAAATCATTATTTTAGGCATTTTGTGTAGTTGTCGGTAATGGTTTCCACGGTAACAGACTGTCTTACCGTAAGACGTCAATTTTTTTTTACCAAATTTACATTTTTGTGTTCCTGACACTCACTCACAACTTTTAGGAAACTTACATTAAATTCTGAACAACTTGTTTTTTTTGGCTCAGCCTAGTAATGGGCTACACTAAGGTCGCCATCTAGTGCTTATGTTATGAGTGTCCTCCCGCCGTCGTCATCGTGCGGAAAAAAAAAACGAGTAGTGAAATTGTAAACCGTCTATACTTGCAGCTACAAAGCATAAAACAACGCTGAAACAGGGTAGATTATGTAGCCATGATATAAACTACTGTGTATCATCTTCAGTGGCACAGACACAGCAGTAGTGAGGCTATCACTCGTATTATATGGCGCCTGACGACATTAGTGCACGTGGCGACTATAGTGTTATCTACGGTAAGTATACCTAACCTAACCTTAACCTTAGCCATGCATAAAATTCGGTGAAGATTTAAAAAAAAAAAAATTTTAATGAGTTTCCGGAAAATAAAACCATTAATCTCCATTAGAAAAAGGACCCATTGTAGGCCAGGAAAAAACAGTCGGTGTCTCTGAAAACGCCCGTGAAGTCCTCGTCCATTATAACCTCAGTAGTGATGCAATAGTTCGTAATATTTGACGGCTGGCGACATTAGTGCAGCTGGCGACTATACTGTTATCTACGGTAGGTTATAATGGACGAGGACTGCGCGATCATACTGCATATTTACCGAAACAGCAATAAAAGTGGTATTATTCCAGATGAACACCGAATTCACTTTGGTGGACGAAACTTTTTTTTTCTGGCGAGTTTTGATGTTTTGAATTAATCTGCTAACCGTTTGTGTCGCAAATCTTTTTTTTTTTTTAAGGTAAAGGTTAGGTTGAGTTGGTATCCGGTCATTTCGCCCACATGCCATTTCGCCACACCACGGAGTCATTTCGCCCAAGGTTACTGGTGGTTCATTCCATTTCTGCCAGAGGAAGATATAGTTACATGACTCCGTGACATGGATCCTGTGGGCGAATTGACTTTAGAGTGGGCGAATTGACTGGGTATTATTCTAGTGTTTGGCCATACTCCCCCTCTCCCACAAAACAAGCTTGGGCACCTGGGGCAATGCGGGATATTTCTATATGAAATTCTCCGACTTCGTGAATGTCTCCGACGACTGAAAGACTCCGTGACATGGATTCTGTGGGCGAATTGACTTTAGAGTGGGCGAATTGACTCTAACATGTGGGTGAATTGACTCTTACATGTGGGCGAAATGTCTTGTGGGCGAATTGACGTGTGGGCGAAATGACCGGTAACCGTTGAGTTAGGTAAAGGTTAGGTTTGATTTAGGTTATGTTAGGTAAAGGTTAGGTTATGTTAGGTAAAGGTTAGGTTAGGTATAAATTCGGTTAGGTTCAATTTGGTTTTTTGTCATTTTTGTTGCAAATCACAAAACAAAACAAAAAGTGATTGGCGACAGAAACGGTTAGCAGCTTCATTCAAAACGCATCAAAACTCACCAGAAAAAAGTCATTTCGTCCAACAAAAGAAGTTCGGTGTTCATCTGGAAATTTACCGAAAACCGAAACTACCGCAAAGTCCTCGTCCATTATAATCTCAGTAGTGATGCAATAATTCGTAATATTTTGCGGCTGGCGACTATACTGCTATCTACGGTAGGTTATAATGGACGAGGACTGCGCGGTCATACTGGATATTTACCCGAAAAGGCAATAAACGTCACAAAGGCCAAAAAACCAGCCTGCACACACTAACAAATCACAGGGAGTTTCGTACAAAAGCTGTTTCGTACCCAGGTTTTGTCAGTTGTTTCGTACAATGATTTTTGAGTTTTTTCGTACATACCTGGTGTCGTTTCGTAACTCTTAGTAATCAAATTCAACTCTGAGCTGAGGGTACGAAACGACCATGGTTTCATATAGACTACGAAACAAGTATTTGGTGTACGAATCTACTGGTGTACGAAACAACTTGTGTACGAACTGACTCCACCCCGGTACGATTGCCTGCTAAGAAACGGCAATCAAAGAAACAAATGCCCTTATATCATGCTGACCTTGGAGAGTTTGTGCCAAGTCTTGTTAAGGCCTCGTGTGCTGGTACGAAGGCACAGCACAGCTCAGCACAGCACGGCACAGCACAGCACAGGACGGCACAGCTCAGCACAGCATGGCACAGCACAGCACGGCTCAGCACAGCACAGCACAGCTCAGGCCTCAGCAACTCTCTGCTGTTGTGACGCTGGCTTGGGATACAGGGTTGCCATCGCCAGTTCCCGGGTTCGAAACTCGCCCAAACTCGCCAACCGAACTCCTCTCCCAGCCAAAAAAAATAGCCAACTTTTTTTTTTTTTTTTGTCATTATGTGAAAGCACTCAGGTTGATTCACGACACACTATACAATGGCGTTCTATCAACAGGAAGATTTAACATGACAACATGTCTGATATTATTTATACATTACAGTACGTTAATTATTCATAATAGGTGTCTTGCACGTGGCGTCACAGCCCTTGTTGTGGCTGCGAAAAGCGCGGGAAATGCCAGCTGGAGAACCAAAAAACTCCGCTTGCCGCCCGTGTTTGCCAGCTTAATAGTAATTTCCCCCTACTAAATATATGTGTATCAGTATAAAAGATATACTGTTATCTTCGGAAATGTTTGTTCTATAATTTCATATCTTTTTATTTTACTTTATTTTTGTATTCTTGATTATATTCTTCTGTGTGGGATATTTCTTTCTTTCTTTCTTTCTTACTTCAGGTGACGTCACTATTAATGTCCTCGTATTGTATTACAGAAAAAAATATTAATATATGAATAAGCCTGAATATAATGTGCTGCAAAAATACAACAACAGTCACTAGTCAGCTTAGAAATATAATGACTAGTAATATATAGACAGACAGACAGACAGACAGAGAGAGAGAGAGAGAGAGAGAGACAGACAGACAGACACAGAGAGACAGGCTGAGAGAGAGAGAGAGACAGACATACAGTGGGAGAGACAGAGAGAGACACAGAGCGAGAGAGACAGACAGACAGAGAGAGAGAGAGAGAGAGAGAGAGAGAGAGAGAGAGAGACAGACAGACAGACACATAGAGACAGGCTGAGAGAGAGAGAGAGGAGAGAGAGAGAGAGAGAGACAGACATACAGTGGGAGAGACAGAGAGAGAGACACAGAGCGAGAGAGACAGACAGACAGAGAGAAAGAGACAGACAGACTGACACAGAGAGAGAGAGACAGACAGACACAGACAGTCAGACAGAGAGAGAGAGACAGACAGACAGACAGACAGAGAGAGAGACAGACAGACAGACAGAGAGAGTCGCAACTCGTGCTCGTGCTCGCGCCTTCCCACAGCCACCAAGATGGCCGACCCACAACAAATGGACGTGGACAATAGTTACAATTGGGACGATGACGACGTAGTTATCATCGAAGACACCACAATACCTAACGAGTGAGTACTATCATACACTCCCACACCTTTATAGCGCGTAGTTACCCTTGTGTCGCCTTTAATTAAGGGTCTATTAAGGGTTATGTAAAGACGTTTGTAGCTCCTGATTTCAGGGTGTTTGGGTGAGTTTCTGTGGGAATTATCGGCTTTTTTGTGGGATTTTGGTGATGGGGGTGGAAGGAAATTGTCCGAATTGACTTTGTGACGTGATTTTTTTTATTGGTATTATTTTACACTAGGACCAGAAGGGGTGGAGTCAGTTCGTACACAAGTTGTTTCGGTCAATTTTACGTTTTTTTTTCGCCCACAGGTCTGTTCGCCCAAATGTAGAGTTTGTTCCCGCAAATGTAGAGTTTGTTCGCCCACACTCAAAGAGTCAGTTCGCCCACACTAAAGTTGGTTCGCCCACAAGTAGTATTCAACAATGCACAAATCATGTAGTAAAAACTTTATTAAAACCCAAGACATATAGTTCCCAAATACCCAAATACAAAGAATAAAATATATGAACAGTAAAATACAGACGACAAATCTTTGGGCAAGCGCTAGGCATTCAGAGTGTGTGACTGTACTTAGAATCTTTGGGCAAGCGCTAGGCATTCAGAGTGTGTGACTGTACTTAGAATCTTTGGGCAAGCGCTAGGCATTCAGAGTGTGTGACTGTACTTAGAATCTTTGGGCAAGCGCTAGGCATTCAGAGAGTGTGACAGAGAACTTATTTGATAATTCTGACTTTGTTAATTTTGGAGAGTTCTATCTTTTGTAATAAAATAAGAAAAGGAAAAAGCTAGACGTAATAATTATCCCATGAACCCAACTACCAGCTCGAGCCACTTAAGGCGGCGTCACACTAGCACTTTTTCCGTCTAGTTAGACGATTTCCGTTGGTTTTTTCTCGCTCTGACTAGTTTTTCCGTCTGAATCAGTCAGTCTGAGTCAGACGATCGTGATCGTCTTCATATGGAAAGTTGGAAGAAAACTTTCATAGTCAAATCAAAATCCACAGTGATTACTTTAAAGATATTCGATATAAATCAGGATTTTTTTGCAAAATACAATTCAATACATTTGAAAGTATGAAAAATATTCAAGTGACTATTGGACACGTAATACATTTAAAAGCCAGTTTTATAAAACAGGCAACA
>JACEEZ010025465.1:0-11792 GCA_016584305.1 Chionoecetes opilio
GCCCCCCCCCTTTTTTTCTTTTTTTTAAAAAAAAAATTTTTATAATTTTTTAACTTGCGTCTGATTAGAAACCTCATCGCCTGACCTCCCCAGCATGACCTCAAAAAATGTATTTTTCCCCTAAATTTGGCACCATGTCAAAAAAATTGTTTTTCTAATTAGATTTTGGAGTCAACAGGAAAAATCTTTATGTGAAAATTTTCCTATATAAAAAGGTAACTAAAAAAAAAACTTAGGTCGATTTTTTCAAACAGTTTGGGCCCTTTTGTCAAATGAAGCACAAAAAACATAAAACATAGGAACACAAAAAAAAAGGAAACTAAAAGAAGCGCGAGCCCACAGGGTATTCCTGTTACTTACACTACCTCCCCCACCTTTCATCCCCATCCATAATTTACCCTGCCTCATTTTAAAGCCCCCTTTTGACTCCTCAGTGTCCTCACTGCCCACCGACAGGAAAAAAGCACACATTAAAACATACAGGAGCAGGTGTAAACGGGCCGCTCGGTACCCTTCTGCAGCCGATCGGGAAATTTTCCCCAAGACCGAGAAGAGAATAAGGTTTATTGGATTTCAAGGGGACTAATGGATGCTTAGCATTTTTAACGGGGAAAAAAAGGGAGACTTTTAGAACTCACGTTTTAGTAGGAGGTGGTGGGGTGAGACAATATGGGCAGTCTTTTTTTTAACTAGGCAAAAATTTCCCACTATCATGTCTCTACTTAATATATGCCTTGTTTCCCGATAATATGGTTAATAAAATAAAATCAGCTGAAACAAGAAAAACTTAGACCTTCTCGGGCATCAAAATTAATCAGTAAGCAGCAAGGGGGCAGGGTTTTTCGCCTCGTTAAAAAAAATGAATATAGTCAAAAAACACCACCCAAGATCTGGGGCCTTTAAAACATTGTTTCCCGAAGGATGGTGAAGCCTTTGATATTTAAATTTAAAAAAACTTAACCTCAACACCAAAAGAAAAACAAATAGGAAAATGGATACGTGAGAGAAGGAAAGGAAGGGAAGGAGGGAAAAATGTGAGAAAAAGGATAGATGTGTGGAGATAAAAAAAAGGGAAAAAAAAGGAAAAAAAAGATAAAGAGGACAAAAAAAGGAAAAAACAAAATTTGGGGAAAAAGGGAAAAGGGGAGAAGGGGTGAAAAATAGAGACAGAGGGAAAATGTGGAGGATAGAGAAAATAAAGGGGAGAACATGGGGAAAAAAAAAGAAGATAAAAGGGAAGAAAAGGGAAAAATAAAAACAGGAAAAAAAGGGAAAATTCAAGTTGAACCCAAGAAAAAAGGGGAAAAAAAAAAATAAAATAAGTAAAAAATAGAAAAAGAAAAAAGGAAGATAGAATAAATAGGAAAGAGTATAAGCTGAGCAAAACAAAGCTCAGTTTTATCAAGGTATTATAAACCTTATCACCCGCACCTCATCATTAGAGGACAAATCAAGCCATCTTAGAAGGACACCACCTCTCCCCAATCATTTATGGGTCGTAGTGGGGGCAGGATCTACAGAATTAGTTTTAAACCATTAGGAAACCTCGATTCGCTTCCACGAGTCAATACACGGTCAAGGGTCGACAGCAATGACTACTTTTTCTTCATCTGAACGTGATTGCTTCGTAGATTTTCCTGACTATATTTATTGTAAATGTTGTATGTTTGGTATGTTACTTTATAGCCTTCTTTTTTTTTCTTCCTCTAGTCAGTCAAATTAGGACACATTGTTACGCAAAGGTTTGGAAAAAAAGATAGGGGAGAGATGAAGGAATTTTGGGGGTGAACCTTCCTAAGAGTTTTATACCACTGAATCATCCATATTACAAATTTCTCAAATTCCACTGAGCCTTGCCGCTATCGGACCAAATCCAGGATGGACCGGCATTTCTGACAAGAATACGGATGAGTCTAGATTTTGGGCTGTTGTTGCCACGACCATAGAAAGGTGTTTTTGGTGTTAGAAATATAGCGTGCTGAAGCCTGACTTGTACCGTATCTGTGTTGTATGACTATAGTTTATCAACAGTTGGAATTAAACAAAGGGACAAATAGGATGACAATAAAAGTTCTTTATATTAAACATTAAGTATTCTCGATGCTAGGTTGACCACATAATCGCTGGTATGAATCGTGCGCATTTAGGTCTCATCTGTATTAGTTTTCTCCTGTTGTGCTTGATGTGGCTGGGCTGGGGTATCTGCTAGACTTAGAAAGAGTTGCACTGTACGTGTTCACTAACAAAGGGTCACTTCCAGCACACTGTTTCAGCTTCAGTTTGGTCGCATGGATGTATTGGCATTTTCCTCTTGGGCACACATCCCTGTCATTCATACTCACACTCAGAATTGCTGACCTCGCTTGCCGCGACAGTAGCCGCATACATGGGAACAACTGAATGCCAACTTTTCTGTCAGAATAACTCTAAGCCGGCTTTTCACAAACCGAGAGAGTGCGAGGTACACGAGATCAAATTCATAAGGCTGCAATGTGCCGTGTGAGGTAGCGTGGGTGGCGTGTGAGAACTGGGCGTAGCGTGAGCCAATGACCAAGTCCCAACCCCACTCAGTTAGGTGGTAGGTCACGCCCTAGCCAGAGAGTGAAATGATGATAAGCACGTAAAGAGTGTTCTTTGCTGTGTGATGTTGGGGAAGTGCTGCAAGTTGAGTTTTATTGTGAACTGGGACAATTTTGCAACAGCTTCGTGAAAAGGGTGCACTCTGATTTCGTTCAAGGAAGTGTTCCCTTGCAGTTCATACAGCTCAACAGGAATTTTTCACAGGCTGCTGCGACTGCCTGACAGAGAACTTGCTCCATTGAAAAACCTGCACACATTTATCCACTCGGATGTTTCGAACAGTTGAATGCCTTTTATCTGCCTTGTCTGTAAAGAGGCCGAAGTCGATCACAACTGTCATTTCGTGCCAAAAAACACAAATTTTGCTGCACCTATCGACTAGACCGGTTCGCAGTTTAATATTGTAAACTTTGTCAGGAATTTCACGCCCACGCTTCAGAAGATAAAGTCGTTATTGTTCATTGCTTTTGACAGCTGGTCAGAGAAAGTAGGTCTACATTCAGCGCCCACAAACTATCGCCCATAATGTCAGTAGTCAGATAGTTCCATTTGCAGTTTGCACTATAAGTGTATCTAGCGTCAGTAAACAGAAATGCATTCACGCTTTATCTTTGTCTTGTTGCCATAAATTATCTCACATATGCTCAATCAATCTGGCTTTCATGTGTTTAGTTCTTTTATTACAAAAATCGATCTTGACGAATGGTGATGGGCATTTTCTTAGACCGAATTTCAGTGACATGGCATTTCGGCTCTTGCTGCTCCACACCTTTGCGTACTTGGTGATCGCGTACCCATCAAAAGACCACATAGCAGTTGGTGAGAAGTGCTTTTTGTGCAAAGGGACACATTATGTCCCTGTACCATATCACTGTATAAATCCAGTTCTGGCCATACACCCTGTGCAATAAACGTATCCCCTGTCCACGACTACCGATAACTAATTGGTGGGGATGCATTCTCACAATGTCACCCCCCCCCCCCGATATGGGGTGATTTCAATTATGCTTCACATGACCGACTTTTCAGGTCGTTTCTCATGGACAGAATCAGTCAAACAACGAGAGGACGAGGAGACACATTTGTCGGTTATTCTGAGATGTGAAGCGAAAAGTCTGGTCATCAGACTGTTTTTTACTCAGCACATAATTGATTCTGTGGATAATAGTAGATGCATGGTGTCAACAGGAATGACCTCGTCTCGAGAACTTTCACAGAAGTTATTTACAGCTCCAAGGGGTAGAACCAAGGAAGCTACTCTAGCTTCTTGGGTAGAACTCTGTCTTGGAGCGCGAGTTCTAGTCAGACAGTATTCCAAAGGGTGTCTACAGCTGTCATTGCCCTGAGTGCCAATTTCGCAGCGGTGAAGCAGTTAATAAACGTCTCAGTTAGCGACGCACGACAGTGCTGAGCTTGGAGGGATATCAGTTCTTGGCTTCTGGTGGCCGTGGGTGGGGGTTATCGACAAGCCATTATCTCAGCGTTTCAACAACGCTTTTTGTCTCGCTGTGGGCCCCCCCAACGTTTTTTGATGTGAATGTCTGAGATCAACATGTTGTTCAGATGGTAGCGAGATTAGTAGGAACCTGCCAGAGAACTGCTTGCTAATGCGCGTATTGGTGGTATTTTGGGGGTGGGTGTGTGTAGTAGTCTGTGCAACCAGCATGGCCCTGTGGCTACCCCAATGGACTCAAAAAAACGCTATCTGCATCTCACGACCACAAGTAACCCCTCCAGATTTTCATTGCAGCATCAGCACTGCTCGCAATTGTCATGTCCGTCCATATGTCTGCCCACACTTATTACTTCGAGGTCCGAACAGGGAAATTTTCCAGCGTATTGATGTAGAGCTGAAGACTCGGTTCGTCATCTGCTCCTACTAAGTGAGACATGCTGGCTGCACGTAGCAGCTGATTGAGACCTAAGTAGTTGTATTTTGTGTAGAAGCACGAAATTGGGATTTTGTGGAAGAACTTAGTGTGAAAATACCCAGCGCGCAATGGTAAGTGAGGTCCATTTTTTGTTAGTGTGTAATGAAATCTTGACCCGGAAATGTATTTTTTGACATCAAAATCACCTTTACGTGTGCAAAACCAAAAAATCTGTGAAAGGGCGGCCATTTTGGTTTTGGCCCCTTAGGGGGAAAATGCTCCAGGGTTTTCATGAGGACTTTTACTATGATATTGGGTGTATCAGAAACACCTCCAAATTTCTTTTTCTCCCCTATTTTTTCCGACAAAATGTCCAAATTTTGACGAACTATTTTCTTTTTAACGTTGCGTTGGTGGAGTCTATAGCGCCGAGGCTATTTATTATTTTAAATTTCTTAATGATTTATCGTTATGGACATTTATTCATCGCAAAAACATTTTAGATAAAAGGGGTTTTGGTTCATAAATATTTTTTTCTTTTTTTTACTTTTTTTTTTTCACTCGTAGAAGTTTTCTGATTTTTTTTTTTTCATCCTCTATGAAGTTTGTCTGTGATATTTTTTTCATCTTTGAATTTGTGCTTTTTTTTCATCGTATGAAGTTTTTCAGTGATTTTTTTTCGCTTTTATGAAGGTTTTTTTTGGTGGAAAAACATAGTGGAGAAAGGACGGCGTGTAAAACCGATTGCAGTTTTGGCCAGGGGGAAAATGAGGATTTAAAAAGAGAGTGTATCCAAGATTAAGCATAGAATTTTTTTTTTTTGTTTTGATTTCTTCCGTAAGGTATTATTGAATTATTTATTTTTTTTTTTGTTAGAAGTTTCTAAAAAATTTGATTTTTTTTTTCAAAAAAGAGATACGAATAATATTTTTATCTTGTTCTTGTACTTGTATCTTTAAACCTTAGTATCTTTATCTTGGGGCTTCTATCCTTTTAAACTTAACCTTAATTTTTATACTTAGTGTTTTTTTACCTGTATCGTCTATTAGATCTTCTACTATCTTACATCGTCTTCTATCTTATATCTTCTAATCTATGGTAGCATTTTCTACGCCATCTATCTTAGTAATCGTCTCTCTATCTTAGTATCGGCTATCTATCTTAGTATCGTCTGATCTATCTAGTATCGTCATCTATCTTAGTATCTCTATCTATCTTAGTATCCTCTATCTATCTTAAGTATCGTCTATGCTATCTTAGTATCGTCTATCTATCTAGTATCTTCACTATCTAATCTTAGTATCGTCTATCTATCTTCGTATCTTCATCTATGCTTAGTATCTTCTATCTATCTTATATCGTCTATCTTCTTAGTTCTTCTATCTATCTTAGTATCTTCTATCTATCTTATTATCGTCATCTTGTATCTTCTAATCTATCTTAGTATGCTTCTATCTATCTTATATCGTCTATCTATCTTAGTATCGTCTATCTATCTTAGTATCTTCTAGTCTATCTTATATCTTCTATCTATCTTGGATCTTCTTATTTTAGGGATCTTCTATCTATCTTAGTATCGTCTATCTATCTTAGTATCTCTATTTTAGTATCCTGCTATCTATCTTATATCTTCTATCTATCTTAGTAATCTCTATCTAGTATCTTCTATCTTGTATCTTCTATTTTAGTATCTTTCGATCTATCTTAGTATCGTCTATATATCTTGTATCTTCCTTCTTAGTATCTTCCTTCTATCTTCGATCTTCTATCTATAGGATCGTTTCTATCTTAGTATCTTCTATCTTACGTGGTGTTATCTTCTATTTTAGTATCTTCTATTTAGTAGTCTTCTGGATATGCTTAGTATCTTCTATCCTAGTATCTTGCTATCTTAGGTTCTATCTATCTTAGTATCTTGTATTTTAGTATCCCCCTATCTATCATAGTATCTTTTTATGTATCATAGTATCTTTCATATATCTTTGAATTCTATCTTTATCTTATATTCTTCTATCTTTGCATCTTCCTCAGGGTCTGAACTTCCCCCTATCTCCTAGTCCTTCCTTCCGGCGGCCGCTTCTCCTTTCCCTCCTGTACCCAGCCTCCTTCGCTCCTCCTCCTCCTCCTCCTCTCCTTGCCTGTAAAACCCTCACGTCAGGTTCCAAAACTACTAAGGAACTTAAATTACTCTACACCAATGCCAGAAGCATTATCTTTAAAGCGTAACGAATTATTAGCATACGTTTGTTGCCCGGGAACGCCAGAGTATCGTGTTAGTATCACTGAGAGTTGGCTCAAGACACAAAAGATAACCACTTATTATCTGAATAGGGCCCATTTCCAAGGCTATAAGACATTCCTAAATTGTCGCACGCATAAGCAGTTGGAGGTGTCATTCTTGACATCAAAGATAATTTTGCAAGCAATCGAAAACTCGATAAAGTAATGCAAGATCATTATGACTCAGTCTACGCAAAGTTAAGCTAAACGGTAATTCCTAACTATTGGGCACATATATCGTCCTCCCAATCAATGC
The DNA here is from genome assembly GCA_016584305.1 of Chionoecetes opilio. NCBI lineage: Eukaryota > Metazoa > Arthropoda > Malacostraca > Decapoda > Majidae > Chionoecetes > Chionoecetes opilio. The sequence goes on from JACEEZ010025465.1 coordinate 6,988, forward strand.
GGAGTCGATTGCTCCTCTATGACGAGATCCAGTCAGTTGTCCCATATACGATACAATTATATTTGGAAATTTTAACCTTACCTCGTATAAAACTGGAATAATATTCTGCTGATAGAGAGGTAGGCGATTGCTTGATATGGTAAACGAAGTATATTTAAATCAGGTGGTCCTGAGCCTACAAGGTAATAGTATCCTAGATTTAGTTTTTCACTACCGACATTGATCTGATTGATTACTGCGATATAGGTGAACGTACTAGCAAAACAGCGATCAAGACAGGTTATCATATTCGGGCTATTGCATGTAGACATCACAGAAAATCGTTATTAGTTTCCCATTATAATAAAGCGGATTTTCACGAAGATCAGAGGGTACTAAGCGAGTTGATTGGATTGACCTACTAACGGTAATAATGCGAAAACATGTGTACTGTAATTCACAAATAAACCTCCGATCGGTGGTTGAAAACATGTTCCCATGGTAGGAAAACGTCTGAATAACATAAACCAGCCCAGTTGGATGACTAATGAGATTTCACAAATCATTTGGCAGAAAGCGCCGACGTATAAGTTTCAAAGCGATCAAATGCGGACGGCGATTATAGAGAATACAATGACGTAAAACGACGATGCAAGGGATTAATTAAGACTAAAGCGCGCGTTGAAGAAAAATTGCAAGGCATCCAAATCAAACACCGAAAAGGTTCTTTCAATACGTCGAATTAAGAAAACGTCAAAACTAGTATTGGCCACTGAAAGATTAAAATATATCTTGGTAAATGATAATAAAGAGCAATGGCAGTCGACTCATGCTTACTTTAATGCGTATTTATTAAAAGAAGGACGAAGCTCCATTTACAGAACCAGTAAACATGTATGCGGGACTCGAAAGTGTAGATTGGAATAGGAAGAGAATAGACACTAGACGAAGTATTCAAAGTATTTGCAGAAACTTGACCCAGCAAATCCGTGGGGTGGACGAAATTTTCGCCGCGATTACTTTGGGCGAATGTCACAGTCAACTTTCGCTTCCACTAAAGATTATCCCTCAATCAATCGCTAATTGACAAAAATGTTCCTAGTTATGTGGAAATTAGCTAATGTTACACCGATATTCAAGAAAGGGAGTAAGAGCCTCGCAAGTACTATCGCCCAATGAGTCCTAACGGTCTGTGATTGTTCAAGCTATTTGGAAAATATTGCGGATACAATAGTGTCTTTTTCTCGACGAAAATAACTCAATATTAAACTCGCAGCATGGATTTCGAAATAAGAGATCCTGCTTAACAAAACCTACTCGATTTTTTTAATGTCATTTATTCAAACTGGGACGCTAAAATTCCCTCGGATTTAATCTACCTTGATTTCAGAAAGCCTTCGATCAGGTTCTCACATAGTCGACTTGTTGACCAGCTAAGGGCACATGGCTTGGAGTAGCAACTATGTTCATGGATTGGCGATTGGCTTTCAAAAATCGGTAACACCGGGTAGTAATAAATGTGAAACATCTGATTGGTTAGATTTTACTAGTGGGTGCCTCAGGGCTCGGTCTTGGGTCCCCACTCTTTTCTGATAATATATCACGATCTGGACTGCGGACGTTGTATCCTAAAATATCGAAATTTGCAGACGACACCAAATTAGGCGGTAAAGCCATATACTAGAGAAAATTGCGAACTCATACAAAGGACCTCGAAAAACTATCAGACTGGAGTGTAAATGGCTTATTAAAATTCATCCGATAAAGTAAAGTAATGCATATGGAGTAGCAACGATAAACCATCAATATAACTATCAAATGCAAAATAAAATCGTGTAACTGAGTCCAGCAAGAAAGGATTTAGGTGTCATCAATCAGTAATGATCTAAAACCAGTCCGCCTTGCCACTCTGCCAGTAAAAAGGCGAATATGATGTTGGCTTTATAAACGCAATTTGAACACAATAACTCGAAAGTACCTGACAACATTATACACGGCCTTGGTTAGCCACACACTTTAGGAATATGCGTCCCATTCTGGTCGCCCTGTTTCGTAAAGACGCAAGCAAAATTGGAATCAGTGCAAGAAGACACCAAACAAATTCACATCTCTCTGCGAAATTCATCTTATGAAGAGATACTGCGGACACTTAATATGTTTTCCTTAAGGATCGTAGAATCCGTGGGGACTGTAGAAACCTTTAAGATCCTAAAGGATTTGATGTCATTAATAAGAGAACCTATTCGGCTTTTCAACTCAGTGACAACAAGAATATGGTTAAAACTCAACGGTCAACGTGCATCACTGATCTCCGTAAAAATATTTCAATGTGGATATCCGTTTTGATCGATTGGAACAAGTTACCAGCAAATTTGTCGACACAGCACACATAACTACATTTAAAAACGAGACTTGACGCGCACTGTAGAAGTAAATGGGTATTGAATAGTGCCCTGCGAATTCATATTTGTCCCCCTGATCGATTAGGTTGTAGTGGTAGTGGTAGTTTAGTTAGTATATTTCATACCCTATTTTTTCCTGCACTACTTCCGTGTTCCTATCTTCTTTTAAGGACATGGTATCCTTTTTCCAACTGTTTTCTTACAAGTAGTTGATATTTAGTAGTATTAGTTCAGCAGATACCCTCGTCTGGACCATGAGGTCTCCTGGTGTCTGGTTATTCCTATTCATCTTATGTAGATCCTCCTCCTGGGAACTGCAATGGAACACACGATCAGGAAATGACGTAATTGTTACTTGGCCTAGGAAACTATTGCTTACTTTTAAACTCGCGGTGGGATTATCTTTGTCTTATCCTGGTGAAAGTCTATTTGAGACGCAGTGCATTTTGTTTCCAATATTTTATTCCTATTTCCTATATTTTCCTGTTATTTTATATCTACAATTTTCATTTTCATTGAAGAAGCACTTATTTTTATTTTTTTTATCTCTTATTTTCTAACGTTTTTACTTCATTTACTTTCCCTTATGAAATTTACGGTTACTGCCGAGTGCTAAAAAGACACACCGATTATTTACAAGTTTTTTTTATTCCCATTCTTCCTGATACCGCCTAAAATATCTGTACGAATAAAATATTTTAAGCGTAATAGGAATATAGGGAATAAATATTGAATAATCTTATCATAGTTTTAGCTTAGACAAGGAATATAGGGAATAAATTGAATAGTTTTAATCAATATTTTTTAGCTTAGAAATGAATTGGGAAAATAATATTGAATCAGTTTCATATTTTTTTGCTTAGAAAGGAATATAGGGAAAGAAGTGAATTGTTTTTAATAATTTTCGGTCCGATGAAAATGAATTTGTGAGAAGTTCAGGTTTTTTTTTTTCCATTCTTTCCCTAATACCTAATCTCTATAGTACGAATACAATATTTTTTAGCTCATTAGGAGGAAATAAGGAAAATAACTGAATGTACATATTTTTCGGTTCGATGAAAAACGAATTAGGAGTGAGAAGTAGGTACGCGTGGCTGTGATAGGCTAAGAGTGGATGCAAATTGGACTAAAGTGGATTTGTGTTTAAGGTTAATGAGTTCAGGAGCGAACCGTGTATTCAATGAGGGCGTGGCAATTATGGGGGAAAATCAGAGAGAGAGAGAGAGAGAGAGAAGAGAGAGAGAGAGAGAGAGAAGAGAGAGAGAGAGAGAGAGAGAGAGAGAGGAGAGAGAGAGAGAGAGAGAGAGAGAGAGAGAGAGAGAGAGACGATGGGGAAAAGGAAAGACAAATACCAATTCTGTACTTCTGAATGACATTCTAATAAGGTTGGCAGCCGTATTAGAAAGAGAGAGAGGAAAATATATATATATATATATATATATATATATATATATATATATATATATATATATATATATATATATATATATATATTCTTGTCGATGTATTACAAAATGACGATTGGAGGATAATCAAATGGACTCATAACACTGGAATTCGATGGTCGAATCACACTGGCGCAACAAATTACATCCGACATGACACAAATACAAATACAAATACAAGCTGAGGCAGGAAGGAAAATACGATGCATTTCAACCGAGTTTGCATGAATCTTTTTTTTTACCAATACTTTTTCCTCCTTTTTTTCAATAATTTTCTTTCTTTTTTTTACCAATACTTTTTTTTCTTTTTTTCCAAAACTTTTTTTCAACTAGCACATTTCGTTTACATAAAAGCTTTCCTATGTGACAGATTGATAAACATGTGACGTCCTTGCTAGATGATCCTCGGCATGTAAGACCTTGAAAATTATCAGGTGTATGTCTATCTTCTTACTTATCTATTCTTATCTATCTATTTATTTATACTTATCTATTTATACTTACGAGAATTTTGGGTGAATCCTCATCTAGTTTGACTCTTACGGTTGCTAACCTTATTATTCTAGTATATTAGTTTGTCATCTGCAGAAGTACAGTATTTGTCTATCCTTGCCTCATCGTCTCTCTCTCCTCTCTCCTCTCTCTCTCTCCTCTCTTCTCTCTCTCTCTCTCTCTCTTCTCTCTCTCTCTCTCTCTCTCTCTCTCTCTTCTCTCTCTTCTCTCTCTCTCTCTCTCTCTCTCTCTCTCTCCTCTCTCTCTTCCTCTCTCTCTCCTCTTTTTTTTTTTTTTACTTAATACATTGAAAACAAAAGGGGAGTTGATGTGCTAAAGTCCTGGCTGGGACGCCAAGGACTATCTCTAGCAGTATTATATTTTATTCATATCAATAATTGTACAAATAATATGGAAAAAGTATAGCAATTCTCTACTATAAACTAATACTGATACACGAGTGATTAATAAATTATACTAACAACTA
>JACEEZ010025466.1:7500-22500 GCA_016584305.1 Chionoecetes opilio
CGACAATTTGTCAATGGATAAACTGTGGAAAGAAGTTGTATTGTCGAAAAAAATTCCCTCGCAAGTTAACCCCTAAGATCGAACTGAAAAATCATTCTTCATTTTTTACATCCATTGAATATTTCTAAGGAAATTTAGGTAATTCCATCTCGCTGTCCCTTAAACCCCATTAAAAGAAGAAAATATTTCGTTTCTACAACATTAGCGTAAAAACAACCTTCCGTTTTCTTCATGATTTTAATCACTTTTAAATATATATACTCAACTAGTAACAAAAACTAGTATTCTAAAAAATTCGAGATGTAAAGATGGAAAAAAAGAAGAAACAAAAATTTTTTGGGTGAAATATTACACATTCCGCATTCCCCCAACTACGGTGCTAGTTCAGTCAGTGGGAATGCACGAAGGGTAAAATAATTTCCATCCAAATTTTGTTTTGTCATTTGTCTTCCCCTAACCGAAATTAGAGAGCAAAACTTTTGTTTTTTTGTTTGTATTTTTTTAAATTTTGCCCCTTTGAAAGCTGGCAAAACGCGGGGTAGATTTTAAAAAGATCGTTCGGTCGGGTAGCGTTTTTGAGCATATCATAGCTTCCATCCCTTTAAAGGCATTTTAAGAAAGTTTTTTTTTAAGTTATAAGAATTAGAAAAATATTTTTGGTTTATTCTTGGTTCGTAGTGGTTGTGAGTTACAGGGACTGGAGAAAATAAGGAAAAAAGGAGGTTGACGATCTTCATTTTTTTTTTGCTCGGGTTTTGATCTTCAGCAAAAGTAAACTAAAATCAATGGGTAATTTTGGGATTAAGTCAGTAGCAATATATTAAAAAACCTTTTTGCTGATTTTTTTCCTTTTTTTTAGATGCTTGTGCCTACTTTTGACAGGCAAAACATTTCAACCATTCCCCCTCCCTACACACACCCCTTAAAAATTTTATTCATTTATGAGGGGGGGTCCCCCTTAATCCCGTTACGTTCAACTGCTGCATCTTCACTTTTCCGAATCGCAGAGGGAACAGACGATGAGGTTTTTAAATTTGGCCAACTTAGGGAAAAGCTGAAGGTACGGGAGGCAAGAAGTGACATCACCACACCCTTTCCCGATGGGAAACCCACGCATATGTTGTATATGGTTTTTACATTTTTTACTTTTCGTGAGAGAGAGAGAATAAAAGAGGAGAAAAATCCATTAAATTCTTATTCCCTCCCATACTGTCTACCTCTGGGTGTTACAAAAATTTCCCTTCCCCAGAGGTGGGGATAGCGGGATGCTTGGCCAATCAAATATAATCTCTTTCCTTTTCCCCAAATTTTCGACTTTAAAACCACATTCCCACATCCTCGCAAACCCGCACGCCTTTCCCCCTGGCCGCCTCCAACCCCCTGTGAGCATTTGCATCCGCAATTTCATCTATATATTTTTCTTGAGGGGGGAGGGACTAGTGCCCTCACTTTTCTTTCTTTTTTTTTTTTCTTTTTTTTACATCAAAGTCTATAGCCCTGAGGCTGGTGACCCCGGGGTCGGGTGGTAACTCGGGGTCACTTGAGTGCTGTGTGGTTATCCCTCGCCCGCCCCCTGGGGGCGCAGGCAGAATTTTATGTGAAAGCCCTATTTTGAGGCCGTTCGCGATGCCGCCCCCCTGTGTCCCCTGATGCACTCGCAATCGAAGGTAGATTAATGGGCAGGGCTTGGGGGGTTTTAGGCCACCGACGGTGCCCGAAAAATTTTGGGTTTTTTTCGGGGGCGAATTGGGCACAGAGAACGCCCCCGGAGAAGCTAAACCCCCTCTGTACCCCCTCCCAGGGGGGGTACAGAGGTCGGGTGCACTTTCCTTTTTAACCAGAATCTATTTTTTTTTTTTTGTCATAAAATCTTCGCCATTGTATATATAAAACGAATAGAAGTTTTTTGTGGAATTTTTTTTCATCACAGCCTGAACAACATTTTTGATGAAACCATAATTTGTCAAACGGATTTATTCTTTAATGGTGTTAATTCCAGAAAGAAATATGAGAAAATCACAAAGGTTCTTAGCCTTAACTTGCGACAACGCCTGTTTTGGGAAAATAGGACTTTTTATCTCAGTTTTTAATTTTTTTTTTCTCCCCCGTTTCCTATTTAAGCGCAGGGAGTGTCAAAATAGTTTATATGTTCATAAGTAATCAATTGTATACCATTTGATATTAAGAACAGTCGACAATTTCAACCTTTACAATTTAGGAGCTATACTATATTGACAAAACACGCGACTCTATCACACGAATTAATCACACGGAATACATAGAACGGCAACAATTTATACATAAAAGGGAAATTTACTTTTCTTGTTGGACGTGGAAAGCCCTTGAGTCCAAATGATGATCCCCCACCCATAAACACGCCATCCGAGAAAATACCCGGGCCTCTAATAGTCTAGTTAGATAAAGGAAAAAACAAAAAAACATGAAACGTAATTGGGAGTCTTTATTACTGAATGGGAGGAATACTAATGCCTGGCACGAAATTACTTACACTGCTTTCCGTATTTCTCTCTTCCATCTTCCCAAGGCAATTCCACAAATGCATTCTGTTCCCTAATACACTGAAGTATATGCCAAACTTCGAAGTAAATGCCTTGAATATTACTGCTGCTTCCATTCTTCTGTCAGACCTCATGCTGTTGCTGTGACCTTCACTCTCCTCCAGCTGTCGTCATGCTGTTGCTGTGACCTTCACTCTCCTCCAGCTGTCGTCATGCTGTTGCTGTGACCTTCATTCTCCTCCAGCTGTCGTCATGCTGTTGCTGTGACCTTCATTCTCCTCCAGCTGTCGTCATGATGTTGCTGTGACCTTCATTCTCCTCCAGCTGTCGTCATGCTGTTGCGGTGACCTTCATTCCCTCCAGTGCGTCATGTTTGTTGCGGAACCTTCATTCTCCTCCAGCTGTCGTCATGCTGTTGCGGTGACCTTCATTCTCCTCCAGCTGTCGTCATGCTGTTGCGGTGACCTTCATTCTCCTCCAGCTGTCGTCATGCTGTTGCTGTGACCTTCATTCTCCTCCAGCTGTCGTCATGATGTTGCGGTGACCTTCATTCTCCTCCAGCTGTCGTCATGATGTTGCGGTGACCTTCATTCTCCTCCAGCTGTCGTCATGATGTTGCTGTGACATTCATTCTCCTCCAGTTGTCGTCATGCTGTGGCGGTGACCTTCACTCGCCTCCAGCTGTCGTCATGATGTTGCTGTGACCTTCATTCTCCTCCAGCTGTCGTCATGCTGTTGCTGTGACCTTCATTCTCCTCCAGCTGTCGTCATGCTGTTGCTGTGACCTCATCTCCTCAGCGTCGTCATGATGTTGCTGTGACCTTCATTCTCCTCCAGCTGTCGTCATGCTGTTGCGGTGACCTTCATTCTCCTCCAGCTGTCGTCATGATGTTGCTGTGACCTTCATTCTCCTCCAGCTGTCGTCATGCTGTTGCGGTGACCTTCATTCTCCTCCAGCTGTCGTCATGATGTTGTTGTGACCTTCATTCTCCTCCAGTTGTCTTCATGCTGTTGCGGTGACCTTCATTCTCCTCCAGCTGTCGTCATGTTTTGCGGTGCCCTTCATTCTCTCAAGCTGTCGTCATGCTGTTACCGGTGACCTTCATTCCCCTCCAGCTGTCTTTCATGCTGTTGCGGTGACCTTCATTTTCCCCAGCTGCGTCAGCTGTTGCGGGACCTTCATTCTCCTCCAGCTGTCGTCATGCTGTTGCGGTGACCTTCATTCTCCTCCAGCTGTCGTCATGCTGTTGCGGTGACCTTCACTCTCCTCCAGCTGTCGTCATGCTGTTGCGGTGACCTTCACTCTCCTCCAGCTGTCGTCATGCTGTTGCGGTGACCCCCACCTCACCCCCCAGCTGTCGTCATGCTGTTGCTGTGACCTTCACTCTCCTCCAGCTGTCGTCATGCTGTTGCGGTGACCTTCACTCTCCTCCAGCTGTCGTCATGCTGTTGCGGTGACCTTCATTCTCCTCCAGCTGTCGTAATGATGTGCGGTGCCCTTCACTCTCCCCCAAAACTGTCGTCATGCTGTTGCGGTGACCTTCATTCTCCTCCAGCGGGTCGTCATGATGTTGCGGTGACCTTCATCTCCCCCAGCTGTGTCATGCTTTTGCGGTGACCTTAATTCTCCTCCAGCTGTCGTCATGATGTTGCTGTGACCTTCATTATCCTCCAGTGTCTTTCATGCTGTTGCGGTGCCCTTCATTCTCCTCCAGCTGTCGTCATGATGTTCCCCAGTGACCTCTTTCCTCCTCAGCTGTCGTCATGATGTTGGGTGACCTTCATTTCTCCTCCAGCTGTCGTCATGCTGTTGCGGTGACCTTCTTTTCTCCCCCAGCTGTCGTCATGCTGTTGCGGTGACCTTCACTCTCCTCCAGCTGTCGTCAGCTGTTGCGGTGGACCTTCACTCTCCCAGCTGTCGTCAGGGCTTTGCGGTGACCTTCACTCTCCTCCAGCTGTCGTCATGCTGTTGCGGTGACCTTCACTCTCCTCCAGATGTCGTCATGCTGTTGCGGTGACCTTCACTCTCCTCCAGCTGTCGTCATGCTGTTGCGGTGACCTTCATTCTCCTCCAGCTGTCGTCATGATGTTGCTGTGACCTTCACTCTCCTCCAGCGTCGTCATTGCTGTTGCGGGCCCTTCATCCCCTCCAGCTTTTCGTCATGATGTTGCTGTGACCTTCACTCTCCTCCAGCTGTCGTCATGCTGTTGCGGTGACCTTCATTCTCCTCCAGCTGTCGTCATGATGTTGCTGTGACCTTCACTCTCCTCCACCTGTCGTCAAGGCCTTCTTATATATAAACCTTCCTATTACATCTCTAAGATTGACATTATTATGTCCACTAACCTCGACTCAGAAATTCCTACCTCAAGAATGCACTTCCATCCCAGGATCTCATAATGCATATTTCATGGCTTGCTTGTTTGTCGGCATGTTTATCTGCCAGTTTAACTTAAATATACGCTCGTGCACGTCGATGGACAAAGCACACTCGAAAATATACTGTGTTATGGGTCCCCTTGTGTTATGTATGTTGGGGAGGTGCTGTCTTCCCTGTGCGTCTGAGTATATAGGAGGCACAAAGTCACTGCAATGATTGTCTGCACCAGAAGTTACATGAATAAGGCGGCGACTTTGTAGAAAAAGGGGCGATGGAGGACATGCACTGGTTGGCGCTTTGCTGTTGTCTTTCCTCGTATCCTTGACTATTGAGTTCATGGCAGACTATTGGACTGCATGGAGCCAAAGGCAATTGTGTGGTCGAGACCACCACAGTTACTATAGTGCAGTGTGAGTGGGATTTAAAGGCACGGATATTACGAGCTAAAAGCCAAAATTGAGGCAGCACACAGCCCCTTCCCCCAACCAGCCTTCATTTCCTTCGAGGGTGAATCCAACGATACTGCATACATACGTATATATATGTATGTATGTGTGCATGCATGCATATATATAATATATATATAATATATAAAATATAATATATATAATATATATAATAATATGTATAGTAGTAGATATATATGATATGTATATATATATATATATATATATATATATATATATATATAGATATAATTTTATATATTATATAATATATATAATCATATATATATATAGTATATATATTATAAAATTATATTATTTAAAATATATATTAATATATATATATAATATATATAAAATATATATATAATATATACTATATATATAGATATATAATATATATAATAATATATATTATATAATATATACATATATATATATATATAATATATATATACATAATACATATAATTAATATACATATACATTATACATAAAAATTAATATATATAACATATCAAAAGCATACATAAAAAAGAAGAGAGAGAAATGAGGAGAGAGAGAGGAGAGAGAGAGAGGGGAAAAGAGGAGAGAGAGAGAAGAGGAGAGAGAGAGAGCGAGGAGAGAGAGAGGGGAGAGAAAGAGAGGGGAGGGAGAGAAAAGAGAGAGGAAAAGAGAGAGAGAAGAGGGGAGAGAGGGAGAGAGGAGAGAGAGAGAAGAGAGAGAGAGAGGAGAGAGAGAGAGAGGGAGCATAGAGAGGAGACAGAGAGAAGAGAGAGAGAGAGAGGAGAGAGGGGAGAAGAGAGAGAAAAGGAGGGAGAGAGGAGAGAGGGAGAGAGAGAGAGAGAGAGAGAGAGAGAGGGGGAAAAAAAGGGAGAGAAGAGAAGGAGGAGAAAAGGAGAAGGAGAGGAGGGAGAAGAAAGAGGGGGGGAATGTACCCCAAACATATCCCATTGCGAAAATTTTCGTACAGCTTCACAAATCAAGTTAATGTATACATTGTTTTGTAAACATAATTGCAAAAAACTCTTCACGACTACAATTTTTTTTGGTGCCACAGAGTGAAAGGTACTAACATAACATAAATGAAAGCAAGGAGGCAGAGGCCCACATACTCAAACAGATAATGGTTAATTTCACGCGCTTCACCCACACACCGGAACCACAAACAGGGACCCCGAGGGTGGGGGGTTTGTCACTCCATGTATGTGGCGGCAGTGGTTGAATATCAGTGCTTTCGCATCTCAAACAAACTGTTTTAACAAAATGTTGAAAAAAAATATGCCTTTACATTTCTCTTTATAACTTTTACCTTCATTTTTACCCACCACTTATATTCAAATCTTTCCTGCCATTTCTTTTTTAGTCCCCAAACAAGATCTTTAAAATATAAAGCATTTTTTTTCCATGCAGTAAATGGCCTAATAGCCCTTTCCCTCGCACATAATTTAATGAGAACTTTCAATTAAACGCTAACGAAATTATGCAGAAAATAACTTGTCTGTGATGAAAATACCCCCCCAATATTCGTTATAAAAAGCAGATCCTGGTAGCTGGGGGAGCAGGGCGGGGTGATACACCAATAATTATGTAGATACAAAAACAGTACTCAAAGTAACGATGATAACGCAACCCAAGATAAGAAACAGTCTAAAAAAAACCAAAAAATCTATCAAGGAAAATAGTTAACAAAAAATTTGATGATGGATAGATAGAAGACAGGTTAGGGAAAAAAAAATTTTAAAATTTTAAATTATTAATATTATATATTTAAAATATATATTAAAAAATATATATATTTATTATTTTTGTAAGGGGGAAAAAACAGAGGAAAAAACGAAGAAAAACATAGAGAGAGAGAGAGAGAGAGGAGGGAAAAAGAGAGAGAGAGAGAGGGAAAGAAAGGGGGAAAAGGGGAGAGAGAGAGGAAGAGAGAGAGAGAGAGAGACAGGAGAGAGAGAGAGAGAGAAAGAGAGGTGAGAGAGAGAGAGAGAGAGAAGAAGGAACAAACAAAAAAAAAAAAGAAGGGAGGAAAAGAAAAGAAAAGAAGAAAAGAAAAAGAAAAAAAGGTTTTAAAAACCCAAAAAAAACAAAAGGGGAAAAAGGCAAAAACAAAACGCAAAGGGAAAAAAAAAATTTTTTATTAAAAAAAAAAAAAACAAAAAAAAGAAGGGGTTTTAAAAAAAAAACCAGGGAAAAAAGGGGAAAAAGAAAAAACTTTAACCACAAAAGAAAAAGAAGAAAAAAAAGCGGATTTAAAAAATGGAAATTTTTTTTTTTTTCCAAAGGGAGGGGGGAAAAAAAAAAAAAGGGAAAAAATATTTTTTTTTTTTCCCCCCTTTTTTAAAATTTTTGAATTGGGGAAAATTAAAAATAAAAAAAAAAACACCAAAAAACCCCAGGTTTTCTCCTAATGAGGGTAGGTGGTCAAAAAAAAAGTCCGGGTTGATCCCCCCCCCAACAGATAGGGGTTTCCTTAAAACCACCCCCAACCACATAAGGGGTACCCCGGGGAGTGGGGGTTTTACCCAATCCGGGTAGCTTTTGCCCAAAAGGGGGAAGATGGGTTGATGGAGCGGGGCCATAAAGCGCCTTTAAAAACCCTGTAAAATACAATCAACACCCCACCCCCATTTTTAATTAAAATAAAAATATAAAATATTTATATATATAAATATTGTATACAATACACACCCCAAAACTAAAAAAATTATATTTTAATATATAAATTTTTTATAATTTTAAAATATAATATATATTTGGGTCACTTTCCAGGCCCAGAGAGAGAGGAGAGAGAGAAAAAGGGGGGAGAGAGAAGGGGAGAAGAGAGGAAGGGGGAGGGGAAAAGAGAGAGGGGGGGGGGGGGCGCTAGAAACAAGGTCGGAGAGCAATGGGCCCCCATTACAGGCGCGGTCCTTTATTTTCCCCCTTTTTTCTAATTTTTTCCCTTTTTTCCCATATTCTCTTTATTCTACTTTCCATGTCATAATGATCCCTTCCCACCTTTGTTCCGACCCTCTTTCCCCCTTTTCTTTACTTTTCTTGCGTTTCCCCATCACCCGTATATCCCTGACATTTTTTTTTCTTTTCTTAATACTCTCCTATGTGTTTGCACACTTGCCGCAAGCTTACGTTTAACAGTCCCCTTCACCAATTTTATTATCATTAAATCAACTTATAATCTATAATTTTATCACCATATTTCTATTACCACAAAATCCCACCGAGAACCCGTTAATAGTCTCAAGATAAGCATAGCATTTACCCGGCTTGTATGTCACCATACAATGCAACATAAACCAGCTAGATCCCGCAGAGAGGCCGCTTCACCAGGGCCACATAGCTCTTTTACGCCCAGATCTTTCCTTCGCTATAAAAATGTGTATGTTGTCGAGCCATAAAATTACGAAAACTAACTGAATATACCAAATTAGTTAGTCGAGAAGGATACTCAACAGGTCATATCTATAAAATATCGCTTATATTCACAAAAAATAGTCTAAAATGCCAAAATACAAAAGAAATAACGTTCCGGGCCTCAAGGGGTTCATATTCTTAGGTCCCTCACACAGAACAATTGGGCATAGGACAGTTTTGATTGATGAAGATAAAAGGCCCCTTGTATCAAATGTCTTCTCTACATCCTGCTAGCCACTGGAATACACGTGTTTACCTCTTACTCTCTTCTATGTTCCCCATGCACGTTATTATCTCATTCACGTCCCTCTCTCCCATCTCTATTTTCTCCTCCCTACTCTCAATTAACTCATCTTTCAAGTTTTTGCTTTATGTATCCACCCTTTCCTCCTCCTCTACCAGTAATTACACACTAGATATATTCGCTGTTAATTTATTATCTTCCTTCAGTTCCCCTTCGGTCCCTGTCACTTCGCCACACACTAGAAATCTGCGCCAGGTTAATACTCACTTTCCTGCTTCGTTTCTGGTTCCCCTTTGCTTCGAATTGACTAAAGATTAGGACCCAAAAACGTGACAGGAATATCCAAGGATCAAAGGAATTCAAAGAACCAGCAAGTGGGTTTTACTTTCGCCCCAAAGGATAGGCGGCTGTGGGTCCAGTTCAGATTTCCAGTGGAAGGACTTTGTCTCTTTCATGGCATCTAATCGCATTTCATACCCCAAATTGATTTGTTTTTTTGTGTTGGGTTTATACGGTTTGTTGTAGGCGATATATTTTGAGCAGGGGTTTTGCGTGGCACTTTGCTCCTGAAATGGGAACTTAAGACATCAGAACATAAATAAGCCAACCTCTTTGATATTGTTTTAATAGTACTGAATGTTTCTGGAGGACGAAATTTGATCGCACTTTTTGCTGATGTTCGTTTTTTTTGCTGTAAGCCAATGATATGCGAAACGCCCAGTATGGATTATATATATATATATATATATATATATATATATATATATATATATATATATATATATATATATATACATATATATATATATATATATATATATATATATATATATATATATATATATATATATATATATATATATATATATATATATATATTATTTACTTATTTTTTCACGCTCATATGGTTCTGCACAACTGAAATATTTTGTTTCATAAAGTGCCTTTCTAATTAATAGAATTTCAATTTGTCATGACTTTTAACATTAACATAAATCGACATAATAAGATATTCTGTTGAAATATCATAACTACAAATTTAACATCACAATCTGTTCATTATCCTCCATATTTTGGCTGACACATTCTTAACATGGATTCACATAACTGCAATTTCTTGAAACAAAACAATGACAGTTTATACGAAAATATATGACCCTCACTTTACCATCTATTCAGGAATCCAATTCAAAAACAGATTGTGCCACGTGTTACTCACAAAAAACAAAACACAAACCCTGCAAAGCAAAAGACATAGGGCGGAAAATGGCTGTTGGTTTGAAAGAAAATAAACAAGGTGGATATATAAAAAAAAAAAAAGACAGTGGAGAAGGTATGTGAATGGTTAGATAAATGTTAGAAAAGATGGGGACGATTATTATCGTATTTCTATAATACACACGCTCTGAGAATGACCATCCTTCACCTACATTATTTATTTTCCCCTGTGAGTAACTTGACTAAGAAGGAAGGAGGCGCAGGAGATAACGTGCTGGAGAGAGAAGTAGCGACTTTTTGTGATATTCTCAAAAAAAATGTGTTGATCAAAGGAAAACTGGGAACTCAGATAATAAATACGATTTTTGTTTTCCGCCATGACGAAGGAATTAGAAATATCAAGAACAAAGAAATACACGATAAAATACTTTGATCCTATCTAGACAATTTGCATGTTCCAACGACAAGGTTATTGAGGATACGAATTGCTGCCACGCCAGGATAAACCCAAGTGGCGGTGGGTGGGATCGAAGGTAGGGACGCAGCACGCAAGCCCACGCCTCTACCACAAAGCTACCCTGTCAAGATCAAGAACACTACAAGGAGAGTAAGAGGGTACTTGCAGAGCAATGTTCATATAATAGCTATGTTGCATCTTCTCCTTCCTCCTCTTTTCTCTCTTTTTCCTCTTTCTTCTACCTTACTTGTAAAAGGTAAGAAAAATAATAATAAATCTCAGTTACGGTGATCACTCGCACACGCACACGCACACGCACACACACACACACACACACACAAACACACTGCATAGTTACAAATGGATAAAATTCCTGGAACTCTGTCCTATTCAAAAGTCTATCCTTTAGTTCAGTGAGAAACGAAGTAAAAACCGGGCGGATAGATGTTCCTCAATATTTTAACTGTATTTTAAAGAAGAAAAAAACTGAAGAAAAGTGGTGCAATTCATTCCCTCTTCACATTTCCCTTTTCAGCGCGCCGACAAACAATTGTACAGCTCAACAGTCAGACATGTGTTGGCTGTTATTCATTAGGTATTCCGGGAACCAGTCATACAAGTGATAGATCTACAATAACGACACGCTGTTCTTCACGTCTTATTTGAAAACCGACAAAAATCTAAACAAATGTCTACCATACTGCTGAACATTTCTCGAAAATATAACTATTTGAAAAACTACGCAAATTTAACACATCAATTACTTCAGCTTCGTCACTTGTAGACCAATGGTTATCACCTTTTCTTAACACAACACCTGCAGCAGTTGGTGTGACAAGCTCCCACACTCTTGAAACCAGAATAGAAAAACACATAAATCCTCCTGAATCATAGAGAATATATGAATATCAAATATATTTAGTCTTTTTTATTTGGCCCCGTAGTTTTTCGCAACTATGTACACTCTTATTCACACAATTCTATAAATATGTAAACTTTAAACAAATTATTACTTTTCACTTCTGCGTACACGTTCTCCCCGATAAGCAGTAATTACTATTACAGTAATCACCAGTAGTCAGGCAATTTCTGATTTTGTCGTGAAATTTATAATAACAAAAATGCATATAAACGGGTATGGAATCACTAAAGCAAATAAAACAACGACTAAAATAGTTCAGGGTTTAAGACATTTTAGGATATATTAAAACATCTCAACTTGCATTCCTTGAGCGGATGCGATGCGACATGATCGAGGCTTTCAAAAACGTATATAAAAGGGTTTAACAAAGAAAATGTTTGTAGGGTGCCAATAGTGAAAGCGCAGGGTAAGTAAGACACATAATAACGGGTTAAGTTAGATGAATTCAGAGTTAAGAAAGAAATAGGCAGGAACTGGTTGACTAATATAGAGTTGAATGAATGGAATAAGATTAATAATTAGGTAGTAAGCGTGAATATGATAGAGAGTTTTAAGAGAACAATCAATTCATGCATGAGGATGAGTTCATGAGGATGCAGGTACATGGATGCATGCATGATGCAGATAGATGCAGGTGCAGATGCAGGTGCATGCATGAGGATGAGGTGGGCTCATCCACCATTAGGTGGGTGAGCAGGAACTGCCTTGTGTAGAGCGAAAGGCCTTTTGCAGACTCCACACGTTCTGATGTTCTTATAATCAGTCATTCTAGCAAGTGGGTGTCCCTCAACGTTAAGAACCAATCATGTACACACTTCCCTGCCATGAGACCGGAGGATGAGTCCCGGGCCCTTATGTGCCCGCAATCAGGATTAATAATAATAGTGTACGGATAGACTCCTAAAGGCGTTTGACAACCTGGCAGCCAGTAAACTCCTAGTGGGCCAGATGGCTTTACTGAGGGTACAGATGTGCCTGGACAAAGAAAGGAAGCCTTGCGACGCCTCTTGCCCGAAGTCTTCCATGAGCCTTCCTCGTCATTCGTCGGGGACAAGTTATGGCGCCGCCTCATTGTTGGTCTGACGTCAGCCACGATGAGGAAGATAGAGACGACCTCCCGCACCTATCAATGCTGAGATAATATTTTTGTATGTGAGTATCATCTTTGTGGGTCAACTATTAATGTATATATTCAGGGAAGAACAGCCATTTATTTTTTTCTCGAAAACCCTGTTCATGGACCTCATTATGTGAGGTCCGCCCGCCTATTATGCTTATATTCTAACATTGAATTTTGTATCTTTAACACATTCATCACAGATACGATATGAAAGGACCGGTGACCTAGGACACAGCTGATCCTCCATGACCAGGACTATCGGTCCGTTTTGCAGCAAATACCAGGACCGCCACTGTTCCTTGTTGAGGGGACTGGGCGCCCTCGCGCACCTCCTCCTTCCCACCATCAGTATAGATTACATCCAAGGCACTGCCTACACACGGATCATTATTCGCTTTAATGACCTCAAATTAATTAATTAATTAATTAATTAATTAACTCTCTCTCTCTCTCTCTCTCTCTCTCTCTCTCTCTCTCTCTCTCTCTCTCTCTCTCTCTCTCTCTCTCTCTCTCTCTCTCTCATACTCACATATATTCTGTGTACAGCAATATATTCAGCAGCAGCAGCAAAAGTGGTGTTAATATCAATTGCAGTAGTAGTAGTAGTAGTAGTAGTAGTAGTAGTAGTAGTAGTAGTAGTAGTAGTAGTAGTAGTGGTGGGGGTTGTAGCAGTGGTAAGAGAAACAGCAGCAGCAGCAGCAGCAGCGGTGGTAATGCACTTGTTGCTTCAACGACACGCTAATAATTATTAGCGTGTCACAAAAAAAAAAAAAAAAAGTTCTGGCATGGAATATAAGAACAGTTTTAGACTAATTTGAGGGTGCTGAATTCAAATCTGATCTTATATTTTTTCTATCACATCACGTTTTTGCGCTATAGGTATATATTCCATTTTCATGAATTTCAAGAAAAATTTATCCTTCTATTGAGTAGTGTAGCAAAAGGGCCGGATTATATGGTTTATTTTTAATTCAGTCTCCCAATAAACTGGAGAATATCTTCGTTTTCTTTGAACATGCATAACATTCCCATTCTTTATGATACGAAAGTAAACAAACACATTTCAACTTGCACAGCAATCGTCTGCAGGTAGTGTTTTATTATTGAATTTTACATTGAATTGAGTTATTTATTGTATTTCTCCTGTTGTTTCTTTTTTGTGAAACAATGCCTAAGGTGTAGGTGGTTGGGTAGCAAATTCAAGGAACAACTCAGGTAGCTAACAACTCTTTTTCTTTTATTTGTCTGCAGTTGGTGTTGCTGCTCTAACAATGGCCTCTACATCTCACAGAAGAAAGTGCTCAAATGATCCAAATATATTTTGCTACATCTGTGGAAGCTTTACTTTGAAGACTCAGAGGCGCAACATTACTGACTTTGTTAAGAGCGTGTATTTTGCGTACTTCAAAGTACCACTTGGAGACCAAGACAAGCATTGGGCTCCTCACAAAGTGTGCAAAACCTGTGTTGAGACTTTTGAGATCATGGTCTCAAGGAAAGAAGGCTAAACTTAAGTTTGGAGTGCCTATGGTTTGGAGAGAACCAAGCAATCATTTAGATGACTGCTATTTCTGCCTTGTCAATGTAAAAGGTTTCAATAAGAAAAACAAGAAATATTTGCAATACCCAAGTATCCCTTCAGCTATTCGACCAGTTACCCATAGTGAAGAAATACCTGTACCAATATTTACTGAGCTTCAAAAAAATGATGAAACAGATCTCTGCTCACCTGCTCCCACTGATGAAGAAGACACTACAGATATTTTTCAGCCATCTGATGAAGATTGTGACAAACCAATTCTGTTTACTCAGTCTGCTTTGAATGATTTGGTTAGAGATCTTTATCTACCAAAAGAGTCTGCTGAACTGTTGTCTTCAAGACTGCAAGAGAATCGAATGCTGAAACCCGGCACAGGTGTCTCATTTTATCGTAACAGGGAAGCAGAACTGCGTAAGTACTTCCATTCAGATGGCCAGCTTGTCTATTGTACTGATGTAGAAGGGCTACTTCTTTTTATGGGACTGCTAGCATATGATTCAAGGATTGGAGCCTTTTTATTGACAGTTCCAAAAGAAGTTTGAAATGTGTTCTGTTACACAATGGAATAAGTATGGCTCTGTACCAATAGGTCATTCTGTAAAACTTAAAGAGAATATAACAACATCAAGATTGTCCTAGAGAGGTTGCAATATCATGTTCATGGGTGGTTAATTTGTGTGCGATTTGAAAATGGTTAACTTTCTTTTAGGTCAGCAAGGAGGGTACACAAAATACC
>JACEEZ010025466.1:27500-60000 GCA_016584305.1 Chionoecetes opilio
TTAACCACAAAGTATACCTAACCTAACCTAACCTTAACCACAAAGTATACCTAACCTAACCTAACCTAACCTTAACCACAAAGTATACCTAACCTAACCTAACCTTAACCACAAAGTATACTGTCTGCTGGGTATGCATGCTACTATAGGCGGCCTGTTTCAACTGGCGGCCCGAATCAACGGATACCCTAACACACCCCTACACAACCTTACACATCCTAAAACACAACCAACACACACACAAACCCTTAAACATCCCCATACAACCCTTACATCCTTACACACCCACCCACAACCCCACACACATCCTGACACATACACACACCCTAACATATTCCCACATAACCCTGACACCCTGATTCACCCTTACATACCCCCACACCCAGATTCCCACACCCTTACACCCCCAAACACCCTAGAACACCCTTACAAACCCTAAAACACCCCCCACACACCCTAAAACACCCCCCACACACCCTAAAACACCTTAAAATCCCCCACAACAATTTCAAAACAAAACGTCAAAACATCCTACACCAGAATCCTACGCGGGTATCCTAATATCCTTCCCACCTCGTATCCTGGCACTGTAGGAGTCTGGGACGCCGGGAGGATTGTGTAGGACTCGTAGACAACACTATCACACTATTCTACTAATATCTTAACACTATTGAGCCTCTGAGAAGCCAAGGCAAGGCTAATAACACCCAACCACAAACCCACACTCAAACTCACACAGTTGCCAGATCACCCTGATAAAAATAGCCTTATTTGGAAATTAAAACTCCCCTTTTGACTCATATTTCCCGTCACACACACGCACACGCACATTAAAATATTTAACATGAACTCAATGGTTTCTTTTTTCCCCATTTATGCCTTTTTCTTTCCCTTTGGAAGCCAAAACTATTTCGTCAAACTGTAACTTTTGACTTGGCAACACTTTTATGGCCTGCACAGTCCACAGCCTAAAACAAACAGCTTTACGCGTATAATCTGTAAATAAAAATACATTAGACATACATTAACTCTTATTTGTTTCTCATATAGTGAATAGTTCCTGCATAAATGAGTTAAGAGACGAAATATAACCTTTTGGGGCAAATTTCTTCCTTTACGCCTGTATACCCGTTACCCACAAAAGTAGTCACAAGAAGAAGAAGAAGAATTCGTGGAAACATTTTACAAGCCTATATGACACCTGATTTCGGCTGAAATAGGTGTCCAAGCGAGCGAAGCGAGCTTGGACAGTTACAGTAGATCAACTATCATACTTAAATTACGTTGTACTTGTGGTATTGTAAACACAGTGGTCATTAAAAAAAAGTGAACTTAATGAAATTATCATGATTCTCTGCTAAAACCAGCCATAACTGCCAATTTCATGTGCCATGTTTAAGGCAATTGTGTCGTGAATGAATTCTACTATGCCCTACACATCATCATCATCCACAACTCTATAGTCCACAAAGTTGTTGCAGTCATCATGGCATTTACAGAGTGCAGTGCAGGACAACTTGTTTTTCAGGCAAGAGCAAATACTGGCACATTTCTTGCAGCCACACTTAACAAGCTCAAGAACAGCAGTAGGGGCAGGCTTTGTCAGGTATTTCACTGCAACCAACTTCTTCCCATCAGCATTCAGTTCCCATCCATTTCCTTCTGGTGTCGGGAGAGATGGGTAAGCCTCAACCAAAGACTACTGTATACTGGACTTGCTACTCGTGCCCCGCGCCAACCCGCCCATGACCAGTGAAGGCCAGTTTTGCGATTCCTGACATTTTCGAACATCACCCCAATTTCCCTTCCTGTGGTTTATCAGTATAAATGATATACTGTTATCTTCGTAAATGTTTGTTCTATAATATTATCAAATAAAAAACACTAAAATACACTAAAGAATTGCCATTATATGAGAGTGAAGAAATATGCATTCACTTAAATTCTTCGCCATTTAATATTTTGCGAAATAAACATTTTAGATGAAACATATCAATAGAAGCAGATTTTCTTTCGCTTTCCATTGATATATTTCGTTTTCTGATAAATGAATTAAAACTATGCATAAATTAGCGTTAACTAAATAAATAACATCATCAATCGGGTAATTTTCCCGATTGATGCGGTTATTTATTTAGTTAACGCTAATTTATGTATGGTTCTAATTCATTTATCAGAAAACGAAATATATCAATGTTAAGCTAATAAAATTCAGCTTCTATTGATATGTTGCATGTAAAAAGTCTTCACGCAAAATATTAAATGGCGAAGAGTTTAAGTGAATATTAAGTTCATGCATATTTCTTCACTCTCTCATAATGGCATTTCTTTAGTGTATTTTACAGTATTTTATTTGATAATATTATAGAACAAACATTTACGAAGATAACAGTATATCATTTATACTGATAAACCATAGGAAGGGAAATGGGAGTGATGCTCGAAAATGTCAGGAATCGCAAAACTGGCCTCCACTGGAAATAGCCCAAAATTAGTAGCAAGTCCAGTATACAGTAGTCTTTGCCTCAACATAAGATTTGTCTCTCATTGCCATGTAATTACATCTCAAAAGATGTGGGATGAAAGCTCCTCGAGTAGGTGGCAGTTTCTCACCTTCCAGGTTATTACCTCGGAAAAGCTCCCACCGCAGTGCTGGAATAGTCACTTCTGCACATTTAGGTGAATAGACCTTGCAAATAAACTTTTCAAGAGGTTGCATATTGACAGGCAGCTTAAGATTGTCAAATGCTTCTATGACCAGTGTCTTTCTGCCGAGAGACTGAAATGCTTCAATGGCTGGGTCGTCCATGGGAAGGGAGAGAAATGATGCAATCCATGTCTTTTTGGATATGCCAACACATTTTCCTCCCCAGTCTGCACCAGTGAAATTGTGGATGCCAATTAGTCCCTTACATTTCTTTTTGCCAATGGCCAACAAGAACTTAACAAGCTCAAGAATAGCAGTAGGGGCAGGCTTTGTCAGGCATTTCACTGCAACCAACTTCTTTCCATCAGCATTCAGTTCCCATCCATTTCCTTCTGGTGTTGGGTTAGATGGGTGAACCCTTTGGCATATATCGATTGAATGTTGCTTTGCTCCCCTTCCTGTCTTTAGATTTATCCTTGTGAAAGCCCCAACACGTTCATTTGCAACCAGATCCATCAGTAAGATGAGTACATCTGTGTCAGGGGACCACACGTCAATAGGTCTCAAGGTCTTATGTTTCAAAGCATCAATGACATGTAATGGTATCATGGTATCGACCTCTTCGTGACTGTGTCCAGACATGTCGTCAGAGCTTTTATGGGGCTCATTCACTAGCACTGTAGCCTAGTGCTGTGAACAGCCTATGTAGTTTCTGGTTAGAACTTGCAAAGTTGTCAATCAATGCTTCAGCAAGATATTTTGAAAGTCTAGCCTTGGTCTTGGAGGATAACAGCAATTCTTTCAGTGATACTTTGGCTATGGACATTTCATCATGTATCACGAACTCCATCTCTCTTGCTGTTTCTGATATTGCCCTCTTTGATCGAGTTTGGTTTTTCAGTGAATTCTCAATGTACCTATCGAAAATTATCCGGCCCTCATCATAACCTTTCATCATTCTACTGATGCGCTTTAAAAACTCTTCTTTCAGGTGCAGCATTTTCGTCATGTTGGAACTCTTTTTCATACTTTAAACAACAGCCATAGCATCCAATATGAGTACACAATCATATTTCTCTATGTCTATTCTATCTTCATCATCCTGCTGCATTGAGTCTTCGACTGAAATATCCTCTATTGCATGCATTATACTGGACTTGTCTGCTGGAATCAGCAGACTTCCATCGACAGCAAATAGGAATCTTGGAATAATTGACATTTCGTACTCTTCAATTGTTGATGGAAGACATGGTACTAATTTTGGCCGAGATTGCTGAACAACAAGGAATCGTGCAAGAAGCTGTCTTTCCTCTCTTAGCTTGATAACCTTGTCAGTGACACGAACATGAGTCTTTGCCATCCAAGATGAGTGAATCTTTAACTTCATGTTTTTCATCTTATCCCAAATGGACATATTGGAGTTAGGAAGGAGTCTGTCTTTCACAAACTGTTTGTATTCCTCCTGCCCCTCTGTTTCCCTTTGAATGATGTCTTATTTTGCACCATCAGGGATCAAGAGGGAAGACACAATATTCCTGAGGGGTGCGTCATTACTAAATAGATTCCCTTCACAGTGTATCTGCATGGAATCCTTTAACTTGTTGGCATTCTCATTTATCCTCACTGCCATGCTTCCAGTTAGTTGATAGTGTTCTGTTCTACCTCGGTACTCAGAAGATCGAGGGAAACAATCTAGCCACTCCTCAAGTATGTGTGACAAATTTGGGCTGGTAACAATGAACCAAGGTACCAGAATGCGTTGCCTAGCAACTGCTGCAAACTCAAGAAAAGGTACAAAAAGTATAAAATATGGCATCAATTTCTAAAAATTCAAATCAAATATTATAGTTCAGTATCAAATGATTCACTTCAATGACATCTGCAACAGAAATCAAGGACAAGTTGTTTAATAATTGAATTTATGCAAATTAGACAACAAGTAACATGGTTTATATCCAAAAGTAATTCAGATGTGATTAAGCTTACCACATTCTGTCGTCTACAACCAATTTTAGGTTTGTTTACCAGTAAATATTGCCAAAACAAAACAAAAAAATATTTTTATGCCCTACCGCATGGTGGGCATTTTGAAAAATGGCTGCCATACCCCCTAAATGGGGTCGGAAAATTTGGCCCCAGGCATTTTTTGTCTTATTTAGGTCCTGAGGATACAGAAACAATAAAAAAATTAAAATGGGCAATCAAAGCACACGGAATGACACGGGGCACTGCACTATAAGGCTTAAGGTATGAAAATAAAATACGCAAAATATTTTAGGAGGACCAAAGACTACTGTATAGCTACAGTAGTCTTTGGGAGGACCAAAGTAATAGAGTTGGGCAGCTGATGCTAACTGTTTATCTTCTTTGTTATTAATTAAATGTCTCGACCATATTACTATTAACTAATTTTTTTTTTTTTTTTTTTTTATTACATTTGTGCCTATAGCGCCTGTAGGCAGTGGTGACCTAGGGCTCTCTGATGGTAGGCTCTGGAGGTTCACTTGAGGGCTCTGATGGTTGGTCCTCGCCCGTGGTGGCGCAGGCAGGATTCTTATAGTGACGCCTGTGAGGCTCATGCCGCCCCCCTGTGTCCTCCGATGCACTCGCAATCGAAGGTAGAATTGATGGGCAGGGCATGTGGGTGTTCTTAGGCCACTCGATGGTGCAGAAAGGTTTGGGTTTTCTTCGGGGATCGAACTCGGGCCACCGAGAACGCCAGTCGGAGACGCTAACCACTCCGCTATCCGCCTCCCCAAACATGGGTTGGAAGAGAGTTCCAAATATTAACAACTCTATTATAGAAAAGTGCTTCGCTTCATGTGAGTTAAATCTTAGTGCCGTACTATTAAACCTTCCGTCCGGGCTGGCGATCGCCTGGCGATGCTGCGCCAGGCGAACGCCAGCCTCAGGAAATCCTTACTTGTAAACACTGGCTTCGTGAGTGTTCGCCAGCGCTAACCTTCTCTTATTCTCGCTCGACTCGGCGGAATGGCGCAGGAAATGGCGGGAAATTCAAGTTTGTTTACATTTACAGTCGACACCACTGCTACAAGTGACGATGCTGGCTCTCTTAAGGCAACTCCTATATCCAATGTGGATAAGGGGATGCTCATTTACCTCATCAAGGAGTATATTGAGGGCACAGATGACAAAACTACCAAGTTATATGCCGTGATTGCACTTGTAGCTACTCTTCCAGACAGTACTGTTATTAATCATTAAAGTTCGTTCATCACTGAACTAACGTGCAACAATATGTCATATGTTTCCTAAGGCAGTTGTGATATTAACCATTTAAGCTTATTTACCACCTAACTCGTGCAAAGATAGGGTATTATTTCGGTAGTGGGCTTCCAAAAGTCCTAGGATTCTTACCTACATCGTGTAGAATTATTCATTATGAATATTTTGAACCCCATTTCCCATGGTGCAATTGAATAATAATGGTGTTATATGTACTGCCGAAAATCTACCGTTATTTCAGCCATAAACTGTTAAGTTAGGATAAATTAGATGTTTAATTGGGTTTTAGCCGGGGGTTTGTAACCCGCCTCCCGGGGTGCTGGCTTCGGCCAACACTATAAGCACTAGCAGACAGCTCTCTAGGGGTAGTCTGAGAGAGAGCTATCTGGTTACAGTGGAGATCCATCTCAACTGCGTCGATAGCTGACGAAATTCTTCAAACATCAAACATCAAGTGCGAAGCGGAGCAATTAAGGTTTGCAGGGCGGGGCGGGCACCCCCACACCTGTAAACAAACATTGATTTCCGACAAAAACGAGTGCCAGATTCATTCAAAACACATCAAAACTATTCAGAAAAACTAAGTTTCGACCTCGAAATCAGTGAATGCCCACTTCCGAAATATTACCAAAGATAATTCTGATATTATATATTTAAACTCGCTCACTACTTATCTAACGTGCAACAATATATCATATACTTCCAGTAGTGATATTATTAAAGATCAATCACCACTTAACCTAAATGCAACAATCGATCATATACTTCCAGTAGTTGTATTATTGAATATAATTTATCACCGCTTAACCTAACATGCACCAATCGATCATACTTCCAGTATCGATATTAAAGATCATCACTTTTTAATGGGGATTTGGCCTTAGTTGATAGGGTAAAATGTAGGGTTAAGTTAGTGAGTCTAAAGGTAGGGTTAGGTTAGTTAATATTTTCCTATCCTATAGGTTACAGGGAGTTTCGTACACAAATTGTTTCGTAGCCAGGTTTTGTTAGTAGTTTCGTACACTGACTTAGTTTTTTTCGTACATACGTGGTCGTTTTGTAACATTAGTAGTAAAGTTCAACTCTGAGCTTAGTGTACGAAACGACTATGGTTTCATATAGACTACGAAACAACATTTTGGTGTACTAATCTACTGGTGTACGAAACAACTTTTGTACGAACTGACTCCACCCGCTCCTATACACTCTCCTTTTCTACTGAAAGCATCTTAATCTCTGAAAGTAGTGATTTGCGACGGAACCTCATTGAGATAATGTTTCTCAGAATCTATTTAGGTAAACAGAAACCATTCATCATTTAACTAACATCACTACTTAACATGCAACAATCGATCATATACTTCCAGTAGTTATATGAATAATCAAATATCGTTCACCACTTAACCTAACCTGCAACAATTATCAGATACTTCCAGTAGTGATGTGAATCATTAAATATACTCCAGGTATATTGGACTCTCCAGATACCCCCTTCTAACTTTCCTGAAGTCAGGATGTAGAAATGTATGTATTCCCCCAACCCATTCACTCACCCATTACCCATCCCCCCCCCACCCATTCACTCACCCATTACCCATCACCCCCCCCCTTTTCACTCACCCATTACCCATCACCACAACCATTCACTCACCTATACCCATCACCCCCCACCTATTCCCTCACATCACCCATCCCCCCCACCCATTCACTCACCCATCACCCACACCCATTACCCATCACCCCACCCATTCACTCACCCTTACCCTCACCCTACATCAAGGTTTCCCTCAATTCTCGCAACCCACTTTTGTTTTCACAATTCTCGCTAATGGGCTGCTAAAAAAAATAAAAAAAAAAAGGTGATCGGATCATCTCATAAGTGGGCTTATGACCTTCCCCTGGTCAACCTGATTCTAAAATGTGCCATATGAGGTGTTTGCGCCACGGGGGGCGGAACCTATACCAAAACACAACACAGACAGACAGACAGACACACTTTCGCTTATATTATTACTAGCCGCAAAGCCGCCCTCCGGGCGGACTTTTTGGCTAGCTCCTGCGGAGGGCTATTGGTTTGGGGCCTTCGGCCCCCCACCTGTGTTTGGTGGGCCTTCGGCCCACCAAACATGGGACTCTCCAGATAGCCCCTTCAACTTTCCTGAAATCATGGATGTGAAATGTAAAGTATTCCCCCCACCCATTTCCCTCACCCCCACCCCTTCCCCTCACCCATTACCCATCACCCCCACCCATTCACTCACCCATACCCATCACCCCCCACCCATTCACTCACCCATTACCCATCACCACACACCCATTCACTCACCATTACCCATCACCACACACCCATTCCCCTCACCCATTTCCCCTCACCCCCCACCCTTCACTCACCCATTACCCATCACCCCCCACCCATTCACTCACCCATTACCCATCACCACACACCCATTCACTCACCCATTACCCATCACCCCTCACCCATTACCCATCACCCCCCAAACCCCTTCATCACCCATTACCCATCGCCCTCCATCGGTTCACTCACCCATTACCCATCACCCCCCACCATTCACTCACCCATTCACTCACCATTCCCATCACCACACACCCATTCACTCACCCATTACCCATCACCCCCCACCCATTCACCCCACCCCTTCACTCACCCATTACCCATCACCACACCCCATTCACCCACCCCTTACCCATAAACCCCCCACCCATTCACTCACCCATTACCCATCACCCCCACCCATTCACTCACCATTACCCATCACCCCCACCCATTCCTCCACCCCCCACCCATTCACTCACCCATTACCCATCACCACACCCCATTCACTCACCCATTACCCATCACCCCCCACCCATTCACTCACCCATTACCCATCACCACACACCATTCACTCACCCATTACCCATCACCCCCCCCCCTTTCACTCACCCATTACCCATCACCACACACCCATTCACTCACCATTACCCATCACCCCCACCTATTCCCCACCATCACCCGTCACCCCCAACCCATCACCCCCCACCCATTCACTCACCCACACCCCACACCCATTACCCATCACCCCACCCATTCACTCACCCATTACCCATCCCCTACATCAAGGCTTCCTCAATTCTCGGAACCCACTTATTTTTTCAAAATTTCCCTCGCTAATAGGCGCTAAAAAAAAAAAAAAAAAAAAAAGTGATCAATCATCTCATAATGGGCTTATGACCTTCCCCGGGGCAACCTGATTCCAAAAATGTGCCATATGAGGTGTTTGCGCCAGGGGGGGCGGAACCTATACCACACACACACACAACACAGACAGACACACTTTCGCTTATATTATTACTAGCCGCAAAGCCGCCCTCCGGGCGGACTTTTGGCTAGCTCCTGCGGAGGGCTATTGGTGGGCCTTCGGCCCACCAAACATGGACTCTCCAGATAGCCCCCTTCAACTTTCCTGAAATCATGGATGTAAAAATTTGTATGTATTCCCCCCACCCATTCACTCACCCATTACCCATCACCCCCCACCCATTCAACTCACCCATTACCCATCACCCCCCACCCATTCACTCCCCATTACCCATCACCCCCCACCCATTCACTCACCCTTTAAACCCATCACCCACACCCATTCACTCACCCATTACCCATCACCCCCCACCCCCAAAAATTCACTCACCCATTCCCATCACCCCCCACCCATTCACTCACCATTACCCATCACCACACACCCATTCACTCACCCATTACCCATCACCCCCCCACCTATTCCCTCACCCATCACCCATCACCCAAACCCATCACCCCCACCCATTCAGTCACCCACCCCCCACACCCATTACCCATCACCCCACCCATTCACTCACCCCATCACCCATAAAGGGTTTCCTCAATTCTCGCAACCCACTTTTTTCAAAATTCTCGCTAATAGGCTGCTAAAAAAAAAAAAAAAAAAAAGTGATCGATCATCTCATAAGTGGGCTTATGACCTTCCCTGGTCACCTGATTCCAAAAATGTGCCATATGAGGTGTTTGCGCCACGGGGGGCGGAACTATACCCCCACACACACACACAAAACAGACAGACAGCACACTTTCGCTTATATTATTAACTACCGCAAGCCGCCCTCCGGGCGGACTTTTTGGCTAGCTCTGCGAGGGAAATTGGACCTGTGTTTGGGGGGCCCTCGGCCACCAAACACGACTCCAAGAAAACCCTTTAACTTTTGAAATCATGGATGTAGAAATGTATGTATTCCCCCACCCATCCCACCCATTACCCATCACCCCCCACCCATTCACTCCATTCCCCATCACCCCCCCCATGCACCACCTTCCCCATCCCCAAACACACCCTTTCATCACCATTACCCATCACCCCCACCTTTTCCCTAACCATCCCCCACACCCCCACACCCATTCACTCACCCTCACCCCAAAACCATCCCCATCACCCACCCATGTCACTCACCATTACCCATCACCCACATCAAGGTTTCCTAATTCTTGCACCCACTTTTTGTCACAATTCGCTAATGGGGCTCCCAAAGGGAAAAGAAAAAAATGATCGGATCACCCTAAGGGGGCTTAAAACCTTCCCTGGTCGCCCTGGTTAAAAAAAGTGCCTATGAGGTGATTGCGCCACGGGGGGGGAAACCTATACCACACACACACACACCACACACACACACAGACAGACAGACAGACAGACAGACACATTTTCGCTTATGTATTATGAGACCTTCCCTGGTCAACCTGATTCCAAAAATGTCCCATATGAGGTTTTGCGCCACGGGGGCGGAACCTATCCCACAACACCAGACAGACAACACTTTCGCATATTATTATAGAAAGATTACCATCACCCCCCACCTATTCCCTCACCCATCACCATCACCCCAATCATCCCCCCCCACCCATTCACTCACCCATCACCCCACACCCATTACCCATCACCCCACCCATTCACTCACCCATTACCCATCACCCTACATAAAGGGTTTTTCTCAATTCTCGAACCCACTTTTTTTTCACAATTATCGCTAATAGGCTGCTAAAAAAAAAAAAAAAAAAAAAATGATCGGATCATCTCATAATTGGGTTAAAACCCTTCCCTGGTCAACCCGGTTCCAAAAAAAGTGCCATTTTGAGTTGATTGCGCCACGGGGGGCGGAACCCATACCACACACCACACACACACACACACACATACACACCACACACACACACACACACACACAGACAGACAGAGAGACACACTTTTGCTTATATTATTATAGATTCCCCATCACCCCCTACCTATTCCTCACCCATCACCCATCACCCCCCATCCATTCACTCACCCATCACCCCAACACCCATTACCCATCACCCCACCCATCACTCACCCATTACCCATCACCCTACATCAAGGCTTCCTCAATTCTCGCAACCTACTTTTGTTTTCACAATTCTCGCTAACAGGGCTAAAAAAAGAAAAAAAAAAGTGACGGATCATCTCATAAGTGGGCTATGACCTTCCCCCCTGGTCAACCCGATTCCAAAAAAATGTGCCATATGAGGTGTTGCGCCACGGGGGGGGGAAAACCTATACCACACACACACACACCACAGACAGACAGACACATTTTCGCTTCTATTAATATAGAAGAAATAGAAGATAATGACTTATTTTCCATAAAAAAACTTGCCCTACTCATATTTACCGTCGCAATAGGTTTTCTATCTCATGAAATGCTTAGTGTATTGACAAAGTATAAAACTGATGTAAAAAATGTTGATCGCCCACTGAGAGGAGGTCTCACCAGGGCTCACGTTCACCAGGGCTATTCCAAACTTCTCTACGCCAGCCTGGCGGAGCAGCGCCTGGCGGAGCGCTCGTGACGTTTAAAAGTAAGAAATCACCGAGCGCCTGGCGAACGCTTTCGCCAGCACTGGGGAAAGACTTTAAAAGTACGGCCCTTAAACCAATGATCTTGTATCAATTATTACGAGTCAAGCTTTTTTATTAATATCGAAATGGCTGTTTATGTTAACATTATCGTAACCATGGAACATTTTAAACAGCTCTATTAACTCTCCTCATTACCTCGTTTTGACAAACTGAACAAGTTAAGTTCCTTCAATGGCTCTTCGCATGGTTGTTTAGGAGGCGCAGCATCATTTTAGTAACTTTTCTTTGTAGTCTTTCCAGCCTTGTACGTATGTTTTCTATAGCAGTAGTAGTAGTAGTAGTAGTAGTAGTAGTAGTAGTAGTAGTAGTAGTAGTAGTAGTAGTAGTAGTAGTACTAGTAGTAGTAGTAGTAGTAGTAAAGTAGTAATAGTAGTAGTAGTAATAGTAGTAGTAGTAGTAGTAGTAGTAGTAGTAGTAGTAGTAGTAGTAGTAGTAGTAGTAGTAGTAGTAGTAGTAGGAGGAGGAGGAGGAGGACAAATAACCACTAAGGAAGAACAAACAGCGAGCGACCAGTTGGTCCTTACTAAGCTGTTTGTGATGCACTACAGTGACAAATCTAAAATGACAGACATAGGATATAATTATAATGCGAAGATTTATCCCCATCTTTTAATCCTTCCATCCGAGGCTAGCAGGAAGGAAGAACAACTGAGCAACATGAAAAATTGCACAGAAATTCTATAGGAAGAAAAGTCAATACTGTTATTTTTATACAGACCAAACAAGCGGTGCAAGACCAACAGGAATAACCCCCAAAAGCTACATTTCGCTGATACATTCGTAGATTCTCTAATGATAACGGATGATATAAAAGGTCTGGATTGAAGTCGAAGTAATTGTCTAATCTGATCTTGAAAGTTGAAAAGGTCATATTGTCAACGATATTGGAAGGTAGAGCACTCCAGACGTTTACGACCCGATCAAAGAAGAAGTGCTTGGTTTTGTCAGACGAAAAACTTTATCCAGCTTCATCAGAATGGTGGCATCTCATATGTGACAGTTCAACAATATGGTAGTCCTCAGCACTGAGCTTATTAATATATTACAATATTTTGAACAACTCTATTAATCACCTTGCATTCTTCTTTTCGATGGCCTGAATAAGTTAAATTCTATAAGTCTTTCTTCATAGGGCATACTTATAATGTCCACCGGGGAATCATCTTAGCAACGACGTTGTACTCTTTCCAACTTGTCGATATGTTTTTCGTAATATCAGGCCCAAAACTGTGCGTAGTATTAATGATGGTCCAACTAGCAAATTATATAGTATTAATATAACTTTCTGATAAATTTTCGAAAGCACGTTCAATGCAACCGATTATTTTGGTAGCGGTATAGTAACTTCTGAGCAATGCTGACAGGGCCTTACATCGCTTGATATCATAATTCCGAAGTCCTTTTCCGTATTTACTGTAGAAAGATGTTAGCCATTCATCAAATATTGACCGCGATCCACTTACTTCCAATGTGCAATATTTTTCACTTGTTTACGCTAAATTTACTTTGCAATTCGTTGACCCAACAATATAATCGATCTGACTGCAAGGTTTATCTGTCGTGTGAGTGTTGTTGAAGTGTTGTTGAAGCTTTCCTGGTAAAATTAGTGATATTGCCAAATTAATATTTTACAAAAGTCCATCATCAATGTCATCATTATATGTAAGGGGCAGAAAAGGGCCAATCACCGATGCCTGGAGGAGGAGGGAGGAGGGAGGAGGAGGAGGAGGAGGAGGAGGAGGAGGAGGAGGAGGAGGATTACATAGGATTACATAGGAATAACAGACACCAGGAGACCTAATGGTCCATGACGAGGGTATCTGCTGAACTACATACTACTAACTATCAACTACATGTAAGAAAACAGTTGGAAAATGATACCATGTCCCTAAAGAAGATAGGAACATGGAAGTTACGTAGTGAAGAATGATAGGATATGAAATATACTAACTACAACTACCACTAACACTACAACTAATCGATCCGGGGACTAAATATGAATTCGCAGGGCACTATCAATACCCATTTACTTTACAGTGCGCGTCAAGTCTGTTTTTAAATATAGTTATTGTGCTGGCTTCGACAACATTTGCTGGTAACTTGTTCCATCGTTCAACGACTCTAACATTGAAATCATTTTTACGGAGATCTGTGATGCAACGTTGACCGTTTAGCTTTAAGAGGAGGAGGAGGGAGGGAGGGAGGAAGAGGAAGAGGATTACATAGGAGTAACAGACACCAGGAGACCTATTGGTCCATAGCGAGGGTATCTGCTGAACTACATACTACTAACTATCAATTACTTGTAAGAAAACAGTTGGAAAATGATACCATGTCCCTAAAGAGGATAGGAACATGGAAGTTTCATAGTGCAGAATGATAGGATATGAAAAATACTAACTACAACTACCACTACCACTACAACTAATCGATACGGGGTCTAGATACGAATTCGCACTATGGATTCTATACACTAATGGATACACTAATTCGCACACTACCCATTTACTTTACAGTGCGCGTCAAGTCTGTTTTTGAATGTAGTTATTGTGTTGGCTCCGACAACATTTGCTGGTAACTTGTTCCATCGATCAACGACTCTAACATTGAAATAATTTTTACGGAGATCGGTGATGCAACGTTGACCGTTTAGTTTTAAACCATTATTTCTTGTTGTCACTTGAGTTGAAAGCTCGAATAGGTTCTCTTGATTAATGACATCAAAACCTTTTAGGATCTTAAAGGTTTCTATCAAGTCCCCACGGATTCTACGATCCTTTAAGGAAAACATATTAAGTTTCCGCAGTCTCTCTTCATAAGATGAATTTCGCAGAGATGGAATTTGTTTGGTTGCTCTTCTTTGCACTGATTCCAATTTGGCTTGATCTCTTACGAAACAGGGCGACCAGAATTGAACGGCATATTCCAAGTGCGGCCTAACCAAGGACGTGTATAATTGTGTCATTACTTTCGGAGTTTTATGTTCAAAGTTACGTTTAATAAAGCCCAACATCATATTTGCCTTTTTACTGGCAGCTAGGCAATGCGAACTGGTTTTCAGATCATTACTGATGATGACACCTAAATCCTTTTCCTGCTGTACTTCAGTTAACGATTTATTTTGCATTTGATAGTTATATTTGAGGTTATCGTTGCCTATATGCATTACTTTACATATATCGGAATTGAATTTTAATAGCCATTTATCACTCCAATCTGATAGTTTTCGAGATCACTTTGTATGAGTTCGCAGTTTTCTCTAGTATATGCTTTACCGCCTAGTTTGGTGTCATCTGCAAATTTCGATATTTTAGATACAAGTCCGCAGTCCAGATCGTTGATATATATCAGAAAAAGAGTAGGACCCAAGACCGAGCCCTGAGGCACCCCACTAGTGACATCTAACCAATCAGATGCTTCGCCATTTATTACTACCCGTTGTTTACGATTTGAAAGCCAATCGCCAATCCATGAACATAATTGCTCTCCTATGCCATGTGCCCTTAGCTTGGTCAACAGTCGCTTATGTGGAATTGTATCGAAGGCTTTCTGAAAATCAAGGTATATTACATCCGAGGGAATTTTTGCGTCCCAGTTTGAATAAATGACATTAAAAAAATCCAGTAGGTTTGTTAAGCAGGATCTCTTATTTCGAAATCCATGCTGGGAGTTTAGTATAGAGTTATTTTCATCGAGAAAAGACACTATTTTATCCCGCAATATTTTCTCAAATAGTTTAAACAATCACGGACGTTAGACTAATTGGGCGATAATTACTGTGCGAGGCTCATACTCCCTTTCTTGAATATCGGTGTAACATTAGCTAATTTCCACATACTAGGAACATTTTGATCACTTAGCGATTTATTGAAAATAATCTTTAATGGGAGCGAAAGTTGACTGTGACATTCGCGAAGTAGTCGCGGCGAGATTTCGTCCACCCCCACGGATTTTGCTGGGTCAAGTTTCAGCAAATACTTTGATATTTCGTCTACTGTTATCTCTCCTATTACCAGTCTATCCCTTTCGAGTCCTGCATACATGTTTACTGGTTCTGGTAATGGAGTTTCGTCTTCTTTAATAAATACCGCATTAAAGTATTCATTGAGTACGAACGCCATACTCTTATTATCATTTACCAAGATATTATTATTATCTTTCAGTGGTCCAATACTTGTTTTGACGTTTTTCTTACTTCGAACGTATTGAAAGAACCTTTTCGGGTTTGATTTGGATTCCTTTGCAATTTTTTCTTCATACTCGCGCTCTTTAGACTTAATTAGTCCTTTGCAGCGACGTTTTACGTCATTGTATTCTCTAGAATCGCAGTCTGCATTTGATCGTTTGTAAACTTTATACGCTCGGCGCTTTCTGCCAATGATTTGTTGGATCTCATTATTCATCCAACTGGGTCTGTTTATGTTATTCAAACGTTTTCTTACCATGGGAACATGTTTTTCCACCACCGATTGGAGTTTATTAGTGAATACATTACACATGTTTTCGGCGTTATTACCATTTAGTAGGTCAATCCATTCAATTTCGCTTAGTACCCTGCTGATCTTCGTGAAATCTGCTTTATTATAATTTGGGACTAATAACCGATTTTCTGTGATGTCTACATTGCAATTTATGCCGCATCTGATTAGCCTGTGATCACTGTTTGCCAAATGTTCAGTATATCGCAGTAATCAATCAGATCAATGTCGGTAGTGAAAACTAAATCTAGGATACTATTATCCCTTGTAGGCTCACGGACCACCTGATTTAAATATACTTCGTTCACCATATTATTATTGATCACAACTGACTTTATCTCGTCATACAGGAGGCAATCTACTTCCGCATTAGATTTGGGAGGACGATATATTGTCCCAATAGTTAGCAATTTACCGTTTAGCTTAATCTTTGCGTAGACTGAGTGATAATGATCTTTGTTTACTTTATCGATTGCGATTGCTTGCAAATTTTCTTTAATGTAAAGAATGACAACTCCACCTGCTTTATGCGTGCGACAATTTAGGAATTTCTTATAGCCTGGAATGGCTATTTCAGCTAATAAATGTTTATCTTTTGTGTTGACCAACTCTCAGTGATACTGACGATATCTGGCGTTTCGGCAGCAACGTATGCTAATAATTCGTTACGCTTTAAAATAATGCTTCTGGCATTTGTGTAGAGTAATTTAAGTTCCTTGATAGTTTTGGTAACCTTGCGTGAGGGTTTACCGGCAGGGCGTCTACGGTCCACTGTTACAGGGCGCTTGATTAAGTTACTTGGATTAGTATTTGCGGAAACGGGACGTGACCCAGCGTTGCTGTGGGGTAAGAAAGGGGTTAAGGTGATGCAGAGGAAGAGGAAGAGGAAGAGGAAGAGAAGGAGGAAGAGAAGGAGGAAGAGAAGGAGGAAGAGAAGGAGGAAGAGAAGGAGGAAGAGAAGGAGGAGAGAGGAGAGGAGGAGGAGGAGGAGGAGGAGGAGGAGGAGGAGGAGGAGGAGGAGGGGGAGGGGGAGGAGGAGACGGAGGAGGAGGAGGATTACATAGGAGTAACAGACACCAGGAGACCTATTGGTCCATAGCGAGGGTATCTGCTGAACTACATACTACTAACTATCAACTACTTGTAAGAAAACAGTTGGAAAATGAAACCATGTCCCTAAAGAGGATAGGAACATGGAAGTTTCATAGTGCAGAATGATAGGATATGAAAAATACTAACTACAACTACCACTACCACTACAACTAATCGATACGGGGGACTAGATACGAATTCGCACTATCAATACCCATTTACTTTACAGTGCGCGTCAAGTCTGTTTTTGAATGTAGTTATTGTGTTGGCTCCGACAACATTTGCTGGTAACTTGTTCCATCGATCAACGACTCTAACATTGAAATAATTTTTACGGAGATCGGTGATGCAACGTTGACCGTTTAGTTTTAAACCATTATTTCTTGTTGTCACTTGAGTTGAAAGCTCGAATAAGTTCTCTTGATTAATGACATCAAAACCTTTTAGGATCTTAAAGGTTTCTATCAAGTCCCCACGGATTCTACGATCCTTTAAGGAAAACATATTAAGTTTCCGCAGTCTCTCTTCATAAGATGAATTTCGCAGAGATGGAATTTGTTTGGTTGCTCTTCTTTGCACTGATTCCAATTTGGCTTGATCTTTTACGAAACAGGGCGACCAAAATTGAACGGCATATTCCAAGTGCGGCCTAACCAAGGACGTGTATAATTGTGTCATTACTTTCGGAGTTTTATGTTCAAAGTTACGTTTAATAAAGCCCAACATCATATTTGCCTTTTTACTGGCAGCTAGGCAATGCGGACTGGTTTTCAGATCATTACTGATGATGACACCTAAATCCTTTTCCTGCTATACTTCAGTTAACGATTTATTTTGCATTTGATAGTTATATTTGAGGTTATCGTTGCCTATATGCATTACTTTACATTTATCGGAATTGAATTTTAATAGCCATTTATCACTCCAATCTGATAGTTTGTCGAGATCACTTTGTATGAGTTCGCAGTTTTCTCTAGTATAAGCTTTACCGCCTAATTTGGTGTCATCTGCAAATTTCGATATTTTAGATACAAGTCCGCAGTCCAGATCGTTGATATATATCAGAAAAAGAGTAGGACCCAAGACCAACCCCTGAGGCACCCCACTAGTGACATCTAACCAATCAGATGCCTCACCATTTATTACTACCCGTTGTTTACGATTTGAAAGCCAATCGCCAATCCATGAACATAATTGCTCTCCTATGCCATGTGCCCTTAGCTTGGTCAACAGTCGCTTATGTGAAACTGTATCGAAGGCTTTCTGAAAATCAAGGTATATTACATCCGAGGGAATTTTTGCGTCCCAGTTTGAATAAATGACATTAAAAAAATCCAGTAGGTTTGTTAAGCAGGATCTCCTATTTCGAAATCCATGTTGGGAGTTTAGTATAGGGTTATTTTCATCGAGAAAAGACACTATTTCATCCCGCAATATTTTCTCAAATAGTTTAACAATCACGGACGTTAGACTAATTGGGCGATAATTACTTGCGAGGCTCTTACACCCTTTCTTGAATATCGGTGTAACATTAGCTAATTTCCACATACTAGGAACATTTTGATCACTTAGCGATTTATTGAAAATAATCTTTAATGGGAGCGAAAGTTGACTGTGACATTCGCTAAGTAGTCGCGGCGAGATTTCGTCCACCCCCACGGATTTTGCTGGGTCAAGTTTCAGCAAATACTTTGATATTTCGTCTACTGTTATCTCTCCTATTACCAGTCTATCCCTTTCGAGTCCTGCATACATGTTTACTGGTTCTGGTAATGGAGTTTCGTCTTCTTTAATAAATACCGCATTAAAGTATTCATTGAGTACGAACGCCATACTCTTATTATAATTTACCAAGATATTATTATTATCTTTCAGTGGCCCAATACTTGTTTTGACGTTTTTCTTACTTCGAACGTATTGAAAGAACCTTTTCGGGTTTGATTTGGATTCCTTTGCAATTTTTTCTTCATACTCGCGCTTTTTAGACTTAATCGTTTGTAAACTTTATACGCTCGGCGCTTTCTGCCGTTGGATTTGTTGGATCTCATTAGTCATCCAACTGGGTCTGTTTATGTTATTCAAACGTTTTCTTACCATGGGAACATGTTTTTCTACCACCGATTGGAGTTTATTAGTGAATACATTACACATGTTTTCAGCGTTATTACCATTTAGTAGGTCAATCCATGGAGGAGGAGGGAGGAGGAGGAGAGGAGGAGGGAGGAGGAACGCAGTTTTCTGTGCAGGCGTCTCGTGCCTTTCTCCTTTCCATATTGCATTCCTCTCTACATGGACACTCAGCACCGGCTATATGGAGTGAGATGAAGTTTTTAGGTTCTTCCCTACGAGCGGGTAATAAAATCTGTGTACAATGAACATTTCGGTTAGATAATATGGACGCTGGACACTAACATAAACACATTAAACAGGGAAAAGCAATGTGAATATATAAGCACGATGAAAGTTTGTAACCTAATGGAACTGTTAAGTCTAAGGGAAAAGGTTTATAATGGCCAGTTAAGTGATTTTTGTCCTATTCTCGGGTAAAAAAAAGTCTGGAGTTAACGTCCTGTAAAATTGGTTGTTTATCAGTAAGTTAAAATGGTCCCACGAGTCTGTAGCGTGAAAGCAAAACTGGCTTCTCGGTACTGGACGTCACAAAAGCGAGGTCGTGAAGAAAGTTTTGTGAAAGGACAAAATTATAATGCAGTGGAGCAACCTTCACAGAGTGCTTGGGATACGATTAGCTCATTTATTATCTTCCGAGAGAACTTCAGAGGTAACTTGCTTTCAAGGCATTAAGTCTTTTATCTTGCTGGAAGCTCTTCAATTACTGCTTAGTCCTGATTTATCCCGATAATAAGGTACTTCAAGTTATCTTTTGCGGATAGAATTACAGCAATTATCTTTGACTTTATGACGAAATACGTGTTGCGTCTTTTAAAGGAAACCTAAGGGAAGGATTTGCGGCAAGTGATGTGGACAAGAAAACTTAGGTTAACTTCCTCTTAAAAATCAAAGAAATAAGAAGTGGGCGGCAGGGAAGACTTAAATCTGATTTGCATTCGTCAAGAAGAAATTATTACAAATTTTATGTTTCTCTGGACCCTTTCGGCTGCCTCGCAGATTACATCGACGAGAAATTGCAATGGCCGTGTTATTTTTTCCCTCCCTTACAGCTGAAATGCATATCCCTTTTTGTACTCTCTCCTTCCCTCCCTGCTGAGCAACATAATCGTCAGCACAGGTGCCAGTTATGCCCAACTTTCTCTTTACCTTTCCATCCCCTCTACACCTACTACCTTTCTTCCTTACTTCCCAATATCTTATACTACCCTTGTTTCACATATTCTCTCTCTCTCTCTCTCTCTCTCTCTCTCTCTCTCTCTCTCTCCTCTCTTCTCTCTCTCTCTCTCTCTCTCTCTCTCTCTCTCTCTCTCTCTCTCTCTCTCTCTCTCTCTCTCTCTCTCTCTCTCTCTCTCTCTCTCTCTCTCTCTCTCTCTCTCTCTCTCTCTCTCTCTCTCTCTCTCTCTCTCTCTCTCTCCTTTTTTTTTTGTCACACCTCAAAGGGCACTTGACACTCAGCGGATGGCAAAACTTGACAAGGAGCGGATCCATGTGCTCCAACTCTTCCCTCGACGCCCCAAGCCAGGCTGGGGTCAAGGCTGGTGCATTCCATCAAGGCTTTCATGTGGTGTTGGCGAAACAAATAAAGAGATGAGGGAGAGAGAGGAAGATGAAAGATATTAACATATATACATTTATATATCATGTAGGGAGAGAGAGAGAGAGAGAGAGAGAGAGAGAGAGAGAGAGAGAGGAGAGAGAGAAGAGGAGAGAGAGAGAGAGAGAGAGAGATGAGAGAGAAGAAGAGAGAGAGAGAAGAGGAGAGAGACGAGAGAGAGAG
This sequence comes from Chionoecetes opilio, assembly GCA_016584305.1. Lineage (NCBI taxonomy): Eukaryota > Metazoa > Arthropoda > Malacostraca > Decapoda > Majidae > Chionoecetes > Chionoecetes opilio. The sequence goes on from JACEEZ010025466.1 coordinate 48,834, forward strand.
AGAGAGAGAGAGAGAGAGAGAGAGAGAGAGAGAGAGACGAGAGAGAGAGAGAGAGAGAGAGAGAGAGAGAGAGAGAGAGAGAGAGAGAGAAAAAAAAAAATAGTAGATGCATATATGAATTGATGGTTTATAAAATGAAATAAGACAATTTAATTCATAAAGACAAAAGTGTGCCATGTAATGCATGCTTTCGTCGAATAAGTTTTCGGTCCCGAATGTTTTTCTTTCATAATTTCCAGACTGGTGTGAAGGAAAGCCGCGACTCCTTATGAACAAAGCCACTCACTCAATTAGCTGCTCCACGAAATATAACCAACTTCCGCACATTTGTCATGGCTAATATTGCGCAAGTTTCCCACCTTCGCCAAACATAAGACGTGCCACACCTGCTAATACAAGTCTTCAATTTGTTCATATGAATTCCTCAATCAATGTCATACTTCATAGTTTTGTAGTGCAGATTTGTCTATCACGTCAAGTTTTCTGTCAAACGACGAAGAAAAAAGTACACACATCACAGCACAATCATATGATGTCGCATATATCATAATGTTGATGAAAATAAATTAATACAAATACCCTTATAAGTAAATATCAAAAGAAAATTACAAGCAAATCAAAATATCTTATACGGAATTTTGTTTAACATATTATCCATTGAGCCTTAGAAGTCTGCCTTAACATTTTTTCTGAGTATCTCTGGTCTCTTCTCGTTTAGTAAACCAATAACAGCAACCCATCATCCTACTTTTCCAGTGCTCCTAGTAAATTAGTTTTATAATTTATTTTTACATATGTGAAATCGTTAACTACATCACTCGCTGCCCCAAGGTTACGTGAGTATGCTCTGAATGGATACTTGAGAAATTCCCTCTTCTGGTTCATGTAGTCTAATTCTTATATTTGTCTGCATATTCAACAGTATTTTTAACATACATGCCACAGAACAGTTTGTCAAACATTTCGCAGTATTTTTTGGCAAGCATTCGATTGTATATTATATCATACATTCCACGGTAAATATTTTCTATCATGACACATATTTATTCCAAGAATGTGGCATTTTTGCATTTTTCAAGCCTACCTTTGCTTCCTCGTCAGTCCTGGTATTGTACGAGTATATTCACAACGTTCATCTATGCACAGTTATATTATGTGCTTCTTACAAGTTCGCCTCAGAAAACTTGTGGGAGTTCCATCCAGACGGTCTTGAAGAAAAGCGTTCAATCTTGTCAAGCACTTTAACTTTTTTTAGTGGACCCCGATATCATTTCACCCAATTTCATTTCAAGTGGTGGCAGGATTCATTTTAGATTTAATCCACTTCTGTGAAGTTTCTATATTTCTTTTTCATTTCCATATATGGAGGTTTTCTCTCTTACCCAGTGTCTATCATGGGCTCTGCTATCTTACTCTTGGCCAAACTGTTGGCCTTGAAATTAATGCAACTTGTAATGTGTATGATAGTCTCTTTTTTTTTTATTTAAAATGTTCACAATCTTTTAAGTGAAGAGAATGGGCAGCTGCAACAGGAACAACCTCATTTTCATTGTTCAGAAGTTTTCCTGAACCTCTCTTGGATCTATCGACTAACAACTAATCGTTATTTATCGACTAACGTCTGCACGTTCACAAGTTCCTGCTGCGAGGGCAGAATATATGCAGCAGTATCAGTGAAGTAAAAGGTTACCTAATTGGCAGGATGTAAATTCCCTCCCACGTGACCTGTGCCGGGAAGAAAAAATAACGTGTTCCAAGCAGGTTCTCTACCTTGATTCTTTACTCCAAATATCAGAGTGAGCAGTCTCATTGGCGGGATAGCATCGGGAAGGTCATCGCGACCACAGCAACAGCCGTAGTGGCAGGTGGAGGATATCAGTATGGATTCTTTTGTTAGTTTTTTTTTTTTTTGGGGGGGGGGGGGATTTTACATTTATTATACAAAAGAAAGATTTTCTTCCATGACTTCTCGGCATACGGTACATCACTGGGACGACCTCTGCTTCGTGTTCTTGGTTGTTGTACACGCGTAGCAGACTGTTGAGGCGGCTTTGCCTTGCCTTGCTCTTGCAAACCGACCTAGCTTTCACTTAAAAAATGCTAAACCATAGATAACAGTAGACTGTTATCTATGGCTAAACAAATACACAAAGTTTTGGTGGAGCTTCATGGACGATAAATTAAGATACATTAGGCTATCGCGATGGGAAACACAAATCTCCCTTACACTCGCTTGGCTGTGTGCACACCTCGTAATCACCACCACTCACACACCACGTAATCTTTTTTTTTTTTTTTTTTTTTTTTTTTTTTTTTTTTTTTTTTTTTTTACATCACAGGGAACTGGCCAAGGGCACAACAAAAATGGATAACACAAAGCCCGCTTAGTTGCCAGTCCCTATAAAGAAGACAGTAAGAGAATAAAATACAAACAGAGGGGTAGGCCAATTTAGTTCGGGACTTCTGACTTCTCCCGATGTTCTTCTAATAATCTAGTAGAATGTCCTAGAAAAATGTACATATTAATTACTCTTATTCCGGAACAGACTACGTAAACCTATACTTACTTATCTATAATGGACTAAACAATAGATTGAATAAAATTTCATTCTGGAATACTTTTTAACGTCACAACAAAAAATTCCATGAAATAACTCTGTATATATCACCATTGAGCGACATCGGTGTGGAAAAAACCTCATTCATTTCCTTGTTTCACTGGCGCCACAATTTACCCAGACCACCTACAACACTGCCAACCCGAGACACCACCTTGTTGACCTGCAAGGTACCCAATACACACCAATTTACCTACGTATATGAGCCACACGTAGTGACCAATACACTCCCTCCACACAGAGCCTGCCTACCCATCTGTACCACGAGTAATTACAATCAATAACAGCACACACCACCTTCTATAATCTATACTTACCCATATGTACCTACCAACGCTAGTTGGTAGGTACCAATCTTAATCCAACGTCTTTGGTTTCCCACAGGTGGGAATCCAAAGACTCCACCCTAACAGCATGCTATACAAAGTGTAACATATGCGGTGATCAATACACCCAATCTTCCTGCAGACCCACCCGCGAATTTGTTTTCTTCCCAAACGAGTTTGCACTGGTTGGCGGCCCTCTACGCATGGCTATAGCTCCGAAACTAACCACAGGAATTTCTTGAAAATACCCTCATTGTGATTCCCACACAAAGTTATCATGACGAATTTGAACCTAAACCTAACCTAACCTAACCTAATCGTCCGTAACCGAAAGTTTGCAAACCTGTATAGGAAAAAAAAAAAAACGCTACCCGCCCACCCATCCTCCTGCCTGCCATTCAAGTATCTGTTTGGGGTCAGACATGTGTGGTCTTGATGAATAATGCACATATAGTACTGCAGATATGTGAATACATTGTGATTTTAATGATAGAAGCATGAAACTTGGTACACAGTTAGGGCATGTCTATGGGAAGATATTTGGCTATAGGGCCATCGGCGATTTGCCCTGTGACGCAATTGGCGGCCATTTTCCAAGATTGCCGCCATCAGCTGTTATAGCCCCTCTGAAATGTTAGCTAAACTCTATTGTAGTGATGGTAGAACTGATTTATTGGTATTATGTACATCTTATCAATAGTTTATATTAGTCTAGTATGGTAGATAATTCCAAATATAGTCTTTCTAGGAAATCAGTCAGTGCAAAGTCCACCGCAGACACAAAGTGCAGTGCACTGCAGAGCAGCGTTCCGACAATTGCAGTGTCCTCTGCAGCCCTTCTTGCAGCCACAACGTATGAGTTCCCTACAAGCTTTCGTGGCTTCTGGTAGGGTTGTACAGCATATTTCGTAGCCATCCTGGACCTTGTTATACCCCCATTCACTTGGAGATGGAAGCTCTGGAGCTGCGATCATCATCTGTGCCCAGCAGTGACCAGCCTGGTAGGCAGCCCTCTTGATGTGCTGGATGAGTGCAGCCTGTGTAGGAGGGAGGCCATCTATTGCTCTGCCTTTCTGGGTGAACAGTTCCTTCCTTGCCTTGTTGACACACTCCTGACTACTGGTACGATCATATAACAGGACCACAAATCGTTCCAGTGGCCCCAGCCATTCTTCTATTGACTGTGGGCTTGGTCTAGCAGCCAAGGCACAGAATGCTGGGGTGACATTTCCATATGTGTTCCATGTGGCCCATGCGGTCCTCTTGCTCCTGCCTCCAAAACAGGACACCGTGTCGCACCCAGTGAAGGCATGGAACATTGGCAATGCAACACACCGATCAGGACCAAGTGCTCTGGCTATCTCATTAGCGGCGATGAACTTCAAGCTCTTTCCAGCACCAAAGGCAATCCACAGTTCAGAGATGTCGAGGCGCTGGGCTGAATTTATAGCCAGAACTACAACGTCTGTGTCAACTGTGCGTATTGACACTTTGTTATGCTCTTGCCGAACAGCATCTTCTAGGTGGAGCATAATGCCAGTGTCGGTCTCTTCATGGGTGCATGTAGCTAGACCCAAAACATCTTGGCGATTTATGCAAAGTACATCTGTATGGTGTGTGGTGATGACCTGTTTGTCAGTATCCATGCCTGCAACATTCTTTGCCAAGAAGGAGAACAACTCAAGTCTTATTGTCACTGATGCGTAGGAACTCCTGCCAGTTTCTAAGAACTGCACTTGATGGCTCGACGCGTCTCCTAAATCCCTTTCCTCTCTTGCTACGGGTGCCAGCCTTCAAACTTTGAGGGATGTATACATCCCACATAATGTCTAGAACATAAGAACATAAGAAAATAAGGAAGCTACAAGAGGCCGTGAGACCTACACGTGGCAGTTCCTGAGTTGTAAAGGAAGAAAGAATATCAACAAGACTGTAAACCTTCTTAACTCTACAGTCTATGTTTTTTAACGAGGCAAAAATTCCATTCTATCTTAAGGTCTCATGCTTAAAGTGATGCCTATGTTTACCTGATAATATAGTTAACTATGATAAAATACAGCTGAAATTTATTAGAACCGTAGCATTCCCTTCTCCTGGCATCAAATATCAGTCAGTAAGCAGCAAGGGGGTCAGGATTTTTCACCTCGTAAAAAAACCCAGAGTATAGTCTAGGTCATGATCGTTTCTGATGGACATGTGGAGGCTCCTGGTCACCTCATAGACTCCTAACCTAACCTCACCTCATAGACTCCTAACCTAACCTCACCTCACACACTCCTAACCTAACCTCACCTCACACACTCCTAACCTAACCTAACATTCGACATCTCTGGAGACCAACGTTGCAAGTGTTCTCACCTCTTTCACCCTGCACTCTATTGGATTCCACACACAATAAATGCCTTTACAACTATACCCAGTAACAATATGATACAGACTATACCTTTATACAGTTATATATAAATTTCACCAAGCCCACAAGGAAAAAAATTCAAATTATTAAATAACTACATATAAATTACTGGCTAACATATCAGAATAGTCATCAAATCAACGCAAGGTCAGCCACACACCTGACTGGCGGAACAGAGGCGCCCGGGAACGTAGACAAGTGTGGTGGTGGCTGTGGGGGGGCGGGGCAGACACACACACACACGGACAGCAGGGTGGGCAGGCAGGCAGGCACACTGGGGGGGGGGGGGGGGGGGCATAGGGGGAGGAGGGGAATTATGGGAAAATAATTCATTGCCAACAAGGGTGATGGGAGGCGCTACTCTACTCTCCCTCTCAACACTTTCTGAGGCTGGAGGAAATACAGTGGAATGCTAGTTGCCTACCTATGTCATAGTGATTTTTTGAAATAAGAATATAATTTCATTCTTGTAAAGTGCATTAACTCTTTTTAAAACGTCAAGCGCGAGACATTGTCGACTATTATCGATATTTGTTTTGTAAAAACTGCAGTCTGCATTTCTGAGAAGTTTTAGCGTACGCCACAAACTTAACAATTCTAGTGCTCCACTAGACTAGGATCAGCAGACTAACGGCTGCTGTGTGGGGGCGCCTGGCTGGCCGCTAACAGCTGCTGTGTGGGGGCGCCTGGCTGGCCACTAACGGCTACTTTGATTGACGGGGTCACTCGCTGTGGCAGGAATCTTGCCACAATCTTGTCTAATCTGGTTACATGCTGAAGCTGTGAAGTGATGTACGGCATGAAAATATCATTGGCATAATCCTGGAACGTTTTTGCAGTCCCAGGTCGCAGCATGTTGACGATGGCAGCTCCATCAAGAATGGTGACCTCCACTGTAGGACTGGAGACATTCTCTTTCACAGTAGTAAACTCTTCCAAGCAGGGTAACAAGTCACTCTTCGTTCCGGTTCTCCTGACACCCATCTGTGACAGTGCTGGTGGCCAGGCCTGATTTTCGTGCTGGAAGAACTCGTACAGATCACTACTGCGTATTTGGGAGGCAATGTACAATCTAGAAAAGAGTGAGCAGTCATTCTTCCGAGATGATAACTTTAGCTGTTTGTCTGACTTCTCTCTGATTGGAGGCCGACTGAAGAGATGGAGTTTGTTCCGCTGGATAGGATCTGAGATGGGCATTGTTTGGTTGACAAGTCTCTCTTTAACATAAGATTCATACTTGTTGACTCCAAGGCTCTTGATCTGGCGAACCGTGTCTGCCACAGCTGTATCTACAATATTTCTACTGTCCAGTACAAGAAGATCGCAACCATTGTCGCAGAAAGGGTTTCCCATCTCTTCTATCGTACCACTCAAGGACTTTATATCTTTTGCAAATGCCATCTGTACGTGCTTCTTTTGTTCATGGTGACGTCCATCTGTGTACTGCCTATTCTCAGTTAAATCCTGGAATTCTCCAATCAAACGAGTCATCTCGGGACCAGATACCATCCAGCGACGCAAAGCTGCCGGATTCTCTGTTAGGCCCACAGCCCCACCATCACCTTTCACAGAGGCATTATTCTGTTCAATAGCAATAGCAGAGAATACACGTTTTGACTTCTTCACGACAAACTTGCCCTTCAGGAACTCGGCATAGACATTAGGATGGCACGCTTCCAGTGATACTATGTCACGCAGGTGGACTGGTATCCATCTGGCGTAGTATGTGTGGTCCAAAGCGAAGAACCAAGGAACAATATTGGTCAAGGCCTCCATATACAATTGGAAGTCACCTTCTCGTATTGCTCTCACAAGGATCATCACTTCCAGCTCCAGCTGCAGGATGATGAACCAGAATTGGAATTGGGGAGACGCATCAGCTCTTTCAGTAGCCCAATCTACCAGTGGCATCATATTGTGTTCATCATTTAAAACTTTGCTGTACTCTTGTGTATGTCTTCTTCATAAGTAGATACAGACTACCGGCTGTGACTTGATGAGCCCTTCTAGTTCGTGTCACATGAGATGCTTTCAGAAATTATTCCACTGTTCCAGGTGTGGCAACTCCAGCCTGAACGAGTGCTCCTGTCCACCCGCTGCCTTCCAGAAGATCTCCCAGTGTCTTGAGAGACATCTCTCAATCTCTCTATATCTCTATATGTAGCCCACCAAACATCACAACAAAGTGATCCTCTCCGTGACTTGTTGGCCAGCTCCACTGGATTTGCTTTGCAAGCGTGTACAGTGGCTGATTACATGTGATGATTGGCACCTGACCAGGATTAAGGACTTCAACCGCTGTCTTCACAACATCCATGGCATGGCAAATCATGGCCACTGATTTGGCCTGGTCGTGGAAGAGAGGAAGTAAGGAAGTGATTGTCAAATCGTTGTCTTCTAGTGGTGCTTCTTGATTGCTGGCATGGTATGCAGCCCAGGAGATCATTCCATTCCCATGCAAGGCGTCAGTGTCCAGTACATGCCGCAAATGCACCAGCCACCTGTGAAAAGAATCATTAGAATTAAATGATTATCAAAACATTATCTTCATTAAAACTACATGTTTATTAGAATACTATAATCATTAGAATTATATGTTTATCAAAATACTATCATCATTAAAATAAGTAATTATAATGATAATATTTTGATAAACATGTAATTCTAATGATGATAGATTATCAAAATACTATATCATAAAAAGATTACAAACTGAATTTAAACTTACACATATTCTTTCTGAATGGCTTGTGGTATGAGCTGACAGTCGGCTTTGTTCGGACCTTCTTGCTTTGGTATTGGTGGATCTTGTCTGACAAGAGGAGCAGGTGCGATACTAGTGTAGGCCTTGGGCAGGCGTGCCATCGTCCCCTTAATATCACTAACACCATGTGTGGTGACAATTGCCCGATCATCTCCACTGAAGTTACTGTCTGGGTGTTGAAACAGAGATATACCAGTTCCATGGAATGAGTCGTGTGCAGTAGTAGAGCTGGGGTTATGGTCAATGTTGTCAACTGCAGCTGTTGTGAAGAGACCACCTTTCAGCTTAGGAGGACATACAGCTTTCTCTATACTGTAGTGATGACAGATCTTGTTGCCTAGCTCATTTGAAATGACCAACACACGGTCATATGAAATGCTCAGGCCCAGCTCATACAGATTGTCCACAAGTTCGCGCTTTCGAGTTTTTGTGTGAATCATCACGCCTAGGTAGATAGGCAAAGGTGTTTCCCGTTCCTGGCTGTGCCTGGTTGTACTTGTAGTCCGATTTTCCCGATGCCTTACCAAACTATTGTGCATCAGTAGCTGCGAAATGGTGAGAACTGGTTGTGACACTGCTGAGAAACTTGACTGTGCTTTGATGTTTGGTCCATTCAACACCATACCAACTAATGCCACAAGAGAAATTGGCACAGAATCTTCCTGACATCTGGGTTCAAATGAACTACTGAATTGGTTTTTTATTTCGAAGATGTCTCTCCTCACTATGTTGGCAGCCCTGGCAAGATGAACAGCGTCAATGTCAGCATCAGGCTCGCATGCTTTGATCAATGCGGATCCAACATCTTCTTTGGCAATGAGGACCACATCTCTGCCTTGCTTATGAGCTGCCAAATCTGGAAAATAGCCCAATATTCTGTCTTTGAGCTTGGTGGAGTGGATGCGTCCTACTACCTCAATCCCAAGTAACTTAAGTCTAAACCTGTACAGGTTCACCAGGTCTTTGAGTTTGAAGACGGGTGCAACTACAGCATCGCTACGGGTATCTTCAATATAGGATACCAGTTCAGCAAATGCAATGCCATGGTTCACGGTGTCCACATCAGACTCTTCAGATGTTTGTGTTTCTCTTGCTCTATTGTATAATGAGACCAGGCACTGTACATGGTATTGGACATCTTGTGCAACTAGGTCTCCTTCACTCAATTTGGCAAGTAGTTGTCTGTCCTGCAATTTGAAGGCACATTGTCGGACACGGGCATCAACCCCGAATGTTGATGCTTTGCACAATGACCCTCCAGCTGGTGCAAGTTTGTCACAGAAGAAGCATGTTCCAATGGAAATACTAGTCTTTCCCAAACTTTGACGGGTGAACTTCTTATAGTCATCTGCATCATCTTATATGGGTCTCTTCTTATTCTCTGCACGCTGTAGTTTTGTTTTGTTATACCGAAGTCGACATGGGTCGTGCCACTTGGCTTTGTAATGCTGTAGTGTTGCCTCAATGCCCTCACCGTCATCAAGGCGTGATAGATTTAGAGTTCGTGGCAAACAACCAATCCTACTGAAAGCCACAAGAAGGTCAGCAATTGTCTTATAGCCAGCTCCGTGTGTGCCACGTCTGGACTCGGCTGGACAGTGAAGCACCTCCGATGTTTCTTCCTGGCACAGAATACACTTGCTCCAGTCTGTTGTTAGACAATGTGTTGATGTACCAGGCTGTACAGGATCCACCACTTTGTAGATTTTTTCCATCGTTACACTGTTACACACCTGAAAGCCAAAACAACGATATGTTACACCAATTTTTCTTATAACGCCCCTACTAAAATTACACAGATAGTGCTTTATGATAACATTGGGGAACAATTTGAAAGAAAAAAAATTGTTGAGTTAGATTTTTGAGCTTATTTAGACTAAAATTTACATGCTGATTCCAAATCTGTAGTCAGTTGTTTTCTAGCACGTCAAGTTTTTTCTCCACAGCTTACCCTCCAGGTAAGCAAAATTCCACTTGTAAGCCTCATTCAGCCTCATTCAGCTGAAATTCCAGTGCCAGTTTTCGAACAACTACCTCCTCTAGAAGATCTGAGTGATGTTGAAGAACGCAGTGACAGCAATGATGCAGATTTTGACATTCACGAGGATTCAGTTCGTAGGGGATTTGATCAGCACGAGTTGAATGATTTAGCACGTGATTTGGGCCTATCCAAAAAAGCTTCAGAAATACTAGCATCAAGACTGAACGAGAAAAACATACTTGAACAAGGAGTGAAGGTATCATACTTTCGAACCAGAGAAAGTACATTTCTGCAGTACTTTCGAAGTGCCAGCGGTTTGTGTTTTGCCATAACATTCCTGGTTTACTGAAAGAATTAGGGCTTTCAATCTACAATCCAAATGAATGGCGATTGTTTATTGATAGCTCAAAGCGGAGCTTGAAGTGTGTCCTTCTACACAATGGCAATTTGTTTGGCGCAGTCCCTATTGGGCATTCGGTCTGTCTTCGTGAAGAATATGGAGATGTAAAGGAGAGTCATTGAGTTATTGCAATATGACAAACACAATTGGATCATCTGTGTTGACCTTAAAATGGTGTCCTTCCTTCTTGGTCAACAACGTGGATACACAAAGTATCCCTGCTTTCTCTGTATGTGGGATAGCAGAGCTCGAGAGAAGCTTTGGGTTCAGACGAATTGGCCTCCGAGATCTGATCTTAAACCTGGAGATCCTAACATTGTACATGAGCCACTTGTTGACAGGAAGAAAATAATATTCCCACCTCTGCACATAAAACTAGGTCTCATGAAACAATTTGTAAAAGCATTGTCAACTGATGGCGACTGTTTGAAGTACATCATCTTGGCATTTCCTGGACTGTCAATTGAAAAATCAAGGCCGGTGTGTTTGATGGTCCACAAATTCGACAGCTCATCAAAGATGAAACATTTCAACGGTACTATGTCAGACCTTGAAAAGAATGCTTGGCTATCATTCAAAGACGTCGTCAAGAACTTTCTTGGAAATACACGTGCAAGTAATTACACAGAAATTGTTCAGAAACTATTGGAGAGCTACAAAGCGCT
>JACEEZ010025466.1:65000-88089 GCA_016584305.1 Chionoecetes opilio
ACATAGACATAGACATAGACATAGACATAGACATAGACATAGACATAGATATAGATATAGATATAGATATAAATGTAGATGTAGATATATATATGTATATATGTGGTGAGGCTTACCCTAAGCCTCACCACAACGTTCTTTGGATTCCAAAGAGTTTTCAATTTCAGAACAGTGTCAATGAAAAATGAAAACAAAAACTTTGTGTTGAATGAATAGAAATATCAAACACACATTCTAGTGAAGTTTCCTTTTCAATACAACATAAAATATATCTGCGATATGTTCAGACCTAAGGTATTTATTTACAATTATTGATTGCATTTTTTTCTCACAGACAATGGGAACCCTGGTCTGGGTGTGGGCGTCTGGGCGAGCTGGCGCACCAGTCATGGCAATGCGGACATTATGACTTCGACGGGAGGGAGAAAAATGTAGCAGCCTATTTGTATGGAGTTTATCCACCCTTATCTTACACTTCAGAGATGTTCCATGACTCGGATGCTGACTTAGGCTTAGCTCAGCCAGGACATTTTCGATAAACAGCAGGATAATAGGTACACCATGTTTGTTCCCAACTCCAATGACAAATAATGATTTAATGCTAATGTTGACGATTACCTCTGCACATGCAACCCAGACTGGTGTTTCTGTCCACTCGCGGGGAATCACTATCACAGAATCATCCACATTTATGGTGACCGGTGACCGAGCATCACAAGAACTTTCAAAACTATACAAAAAAGTGAAGGAATTCATAATTTTCCCGTGAAACAACTTTACGCTTGCACGGAAAATAATCAGCCCAAAAGCTTATCAGCAGCTCCTTCCACTCGTTTCACGGACGTCCTTGTAGCGTAGATGAAGCTAAAGGGAGATGTAGTTTTAAAAATCTGTTTTGAACATAGCGGGGAGTGAAGCCACTTCAGACAGCCTCTCGCCTCACATAACAGCTTGCCTCACTAATAGGAGGCAGAGGAAGGAGTCCCATAACTTCGTGATTGTGTGTAATATTTCCTATTCATGAAAAATTACATACCACATTTATGTAGAAACAGCGGATATACGCATCCGAATCTGCATTACGATGAACATCAGCATCTTCACTGCAATAAACTTTGCAACAACATTCACTAAGTTTTTCTCTTGATAACACAAAAAATGTAAAATGTAAACCGTTATTTTTGTTATGTATTAAAAGAGTCATAGGTTGTTACATGAATGTTAAGTGATTTTTTTTTTATTGTATTCATGACTAGGTGTTTGTTCTCACTTGATGTGATCATGGTTTGTTGCGCTGCTATTTAGTGATGTTAACTTTTTGAAACTACCACACTGTCTACTACACCTTTAGTAGACTATAGTTGGCCAAGTATTACACAGTGCATGTGTTGTAAACCCTTGTATTCTTCTACAGTAATATTTTATCAAATCTGATTCTGGATAAAAACGTGAAAACTAATGCATCACCATCCGCTCATGCAGTCAGTGAATACTCAGGATCTATGATAGCTTAACCCATTCTTTGTTTTCATTGTTATGTGTTTACTTCAGCTGTACATTTCTTAAATGACGTCTAAGTCCAACATAATTTAAAGTGAGAGTACGATATAAATAAAATAAAAATCACAAACATTTGTACAGATACACTAGCGTTGAACACTTCGGGAAAAATGCTAAACTTCCACTAAGATCATATATTTGCCCAAATAAAGGAGCAAAGCTTTAGGCAATAATTCAAAATTTTAGTATATCACTTTGTAAATATGTCAGAAGCTGTCGACAAAAAATCTATGAATTTAAAAAGCCTGCAGCGTTTACTGTTGATGAGAGAATAATTTTCGTATTCGCTTAATGGCAGTTTCGTTATAATTAGGTGAAAAAAAACTTTAAAATTTCGACACGTGCAATTAATACCAGGAAGCTTTGAAAAGTGCAATTTTCTCAGCTGTCTCACTATAAAAACAAACAGATGACGTCGCTGGCATATGTCTGACCCCTGTCCGACACCTGTCTGTACATGAGATAAATGATCATTAGCGTAATGCTGCATTGTAGGGTCTGGCAACACATTCTTGACAATAACGAAGGCTTTACGTCACTCGTCCTCTTCCATAATACAACACACACACACACACACACACACACACACACACACACACACACACACACACACACACACACACACACACACACACACACACACACACAGACACAGACACAGACACAGACACACACACACACACATATGTCTGTGTGGTCTCGGAGAAACATCTCCGTCTTATGTTCAGCCGGACGCGAATTCAGGGCACATTCAAGCCCCTAAGGCCGTCAGCGCAAGGAGTTAACAGTCCCCTTGAGTAAGGGGATGGGGTTTAGTGTGGTGTGCTGTGTGAGGTCTCTGCTTTACCCAAAATATCGGTCTCGATAAGCTCTCAGTTCTTTCCGTAAGGGTAACAGCTGCAGACCGCGTCCAGCGTGTGATCAGACCAAGGGTGAATTACACACACACACACACACACACGCACACACATACACACACGCACATATACACAATAGTCAGGTTCGCCGTGTACCTGAAATGTGATCGTGGGAATTGCGTGCCAAAAGCGATTTTATTGTTTAAATGGCATCTATAGGGTCTTAGTAGACAGAAAAACTTGGGTGGCAATTTTACTTTTGGGAATTTAGGTTTTTGTGGGGGCTTAAAGGGGGGTACCGTCATTTCGCAGTTTATCGCCCGAAATGAAAGCGCTAATATTGATATAACTATTTTGCTCTCTTAAAATATTACACACCTCACTCATAATAAAATAGGTCACACCTCGTTCCCTCTTTGCAACAGATGGGACACTGCTGATCCCGAGTGACAAGAGCTCGTTCATGAAGGAAATCGAGTCATATACACCACCAGTAACTGGATCAGATAACACTACACCACGCATCCAAGAGGTACCAACTGAAATCGTTGCCCTCACTAACGATGAGGGAATGGAGGGTACCACAGAGGGCGTCGAAGAACATCCAGAATCCATCGAGGATTATGTCGGTATGCACCCAACAAGTAACTCTGTTGACGATGACGAGTTGGGGTTGATGGAATCCAGGTTCGCCAGAGAAACGGTTATCATCATTGATGGACAAGCGGTCGTACAGGGTATGAAGAAACTTCCAGGTATGCACACAATTAGTGACCTGGCTGATGCATTTGTCAAGAGAATCGACAACATGATGAATTGGTACAGTGAAGGACGAATCATCTTCGACCGCTATATAACGGGATCTATAAAAGAAAAAACACGTTCCAAGCGAACAGGCTCAGCACAACCAGTGAAGTTCATAATACATGACGCGATGAACATACGCAATGTTCCTATGAAGCTTCTGCTATCTCATGTAGACACCAAGTCCCAGCTCACAGAATTTCTTGGGAAACAATTGCTGAAGCATTTCTCTGGGAGTAACAAAGGGCTCGTTGTTGTGTATGGGTCATCAGCATACACCAATGCAAACAACATCATCAGTCAGAATATGTCCACTCACAATCACGAGGAAGCTGACACACAGATCCCGCTTCATGTCATCGATGCAGCAAGACAAAAAACGTCAACGCGAGACATGTATGTGTGGTCCCCAGACACAGATGTGTTCTTGTTGTTGATAGATCTTGTTGCCAACCACACCATCCCAGGACAATTGAAGATGTTAACTGGCAGAGCGAAGTTCTTCCAGACAATTGACATCAAAGAGAGGTGCACTGCGATTGGAACGGAGAAGTCAAAGGCTTTGATAGGACTGCACGACTTCACTGGCGCGGATTGGGGTGGAAAGTTCTTCAGTATATCGAAGAAAGCGTGGATAACCAAGTTCCTGCAACTACCTTCGAGCAGCAAGATTATCAAGACTTTCCAGATCTTTGGATGTTCAGACAGTCTTCCTGAAGCTGATGTTGTCAATGTCGAGACATTCGTCTGCAGTGTATACTCCAGCAAAAGTTTGTGCGTCACATTGCCAGATCTTCGATGGGAGCTGTTCAAGGTCAAGAACTTGGAGGGTGAAAAGCTTCCACCGACGCGAAGCACTCTGAAACCTCACATACAACGTGCCAACCTGATGTCCAAAAGAGACAAAACCTACCAAGAACCAAGGCCAAAGAACCTGCTCCCAGAGGGCAATGGATGGAAACTAAATGACGACAAAAACCTTATACCAGTACAATGTCTCGAAAAGCCAGCACCACGTGCAGTACTTGAACTAGTTAGGTGTGGATGCAAAGGTGCGTGCAAAGAGAAAGTGAACTGTTCATGCCATAAAAATCGCCTGCCATGCACAGCATTATGCAAATGCACCGACTGTGGAAACGTGAAAGACTACAGTATTTGTGACGAAGATGACATGTAGCCAATCAGTTAGCCAATGTATTAAGATCAGCAAATGACCCCATAAGATTCATTTAAGATTTTAAATTCATTTAGTCTATTGTTAGTATTCATCTAGATGTTGAGTGGAGTAATTACTGGTGGTAAAAGGTGGTATGAATGTGTGATGATTACAGAAAAGTATATTTTTATTTCCTTTATTTGTATCAGTGCTATGAAGTCATGTCATGAATATTACATGTTTTATCATACATTTTTTTTTTTTTTTTTTATATATAAACATACACAATCATATCGTGTAAATATCATAGTATATGCCTAAATAATGTAGCAAAAGAAAAACAATTCCTGACACTAACTGGTGCTGAGGTTGTTAAAATCTTCTAGTCACGGATCACTTATTTCTGCATTGGATACTTATCTGGGAAGAACATACTTCATAAAATAGTGCTACGTTACTATCATCGATTAGACCTAGCATTCATTTATTGTACACTAGCCGCATAGCCACCCTCCGGGCGGACTTTTTGGCTAGCTCCTGCGGAGGGCTATTGGTGGGCCTTTGGCCCACCACCTGTGTTTGGTGGGCCGAAGGCCCACCAAACATGGACTCTCCAGATAGCCCCTTCTAACTTTCCTGAAATCATGGATGTAGAAATGTATGTATTCCCCCACCCATTCACTCACCCATTACCATCACCCCCCCACCCATTCACTCACCCATTACCCATCACCCCCCACCCATTCACTCACCCATTACCCATCACCCCCCACCCATTCACTCACCCATTACCCCCCACCCATTCACTCACCCATTACCCATCACCACACACCCATTCACTCACCCATTACCCATCATCCCCCACCCATTCACTCACCCATTACCCATCACCCCCACCCATTCACTCACTCATTACCCATCACCACACACCCATTACCCCCACCCATTCACTCACCCATTACCCATCACCCCCCACCCATTCACTCACCCATTACCCATCACCACACACCCATTCACTCACCCATTACCCATCACCCCCCACCCTCACTCACCCATTACCCATCACCACACACCCATTCACTCACCCATTACCCATCACCCCCCACCCATTCACTCACCCATTACCCATCACCCCCACCCATTCACTCACCCATTACCCATCACCACACACCCATTCACTCACCCATTACCCATCACCCCCCACCCATTCATTCACCCATTACCCATCACTACACACCCATTACCCATCACCCCCCACCCATTCACTCACCCCCCACCCATTCACTCACCCATTACCCATCACCACACACCCATTCACTCACCCATTACCCATCACCCCCCACCCATTCACTCACCCATTACCCATCACCCCTCACCCATTCACTCACCCATTACCCATCACCCCCCACCCATTCACTCACCCATTACCCATCACCCCCCACCCATTCACTCACCCATTACCCCATCACCACACACCCATTCACTCACCCATTACCCATCACCCCCCACCCATTCACTCACCCATTACCCATCACCCCCCACCATTCACTCACCCATTACCCATCACCACACACCCATTCACTCACCCATTACCCATCACCCCCCACCCATTCACTCACCCATTACCCATCACCACACACCCATTACCCATCACCCCCCACCCATTCACTCACCCCCCACCCATTCACTCACCCATTACCCATCACCACACCCCCATTCACTCACCCATTACCCATCACCCCCCACCCATTCACTCACCCATTACCCATCACCACACACCCATTCACTCACCCATTACCCATCACCCCCCACCCATTCCTCACCCATTCTCACCCATCACCACACACCCATTCACTCACCCATTACCCATCACCCCCCACCTATTCCCTCACCCATCACCCATCACCCCCAACCCATCACCCCCCACCCATTCACTCACCCCACACCCATTACCCATCACCCCCCACCCATTCACTCACCCATCACCCCACACCCATTACCCATCACCCCACCCATTCACTCACCCATTACCCATCACCCTACATCAAGGTTTCCTCAATTCTCGCAACCCACTTTTGTTTTCACAGTTCTCGCTAATAGGCTGCTAAAAAAAAAAAAAAAAAAAAAGTGATCGGATCATCTCATAAGTGGGCTTATGACCTTCCCCTGGTCAACCCGATTCCAAAAATGTGCCATATGAGGTGTTTGCGCCACGGGGGGCGGAACCTATACCACACACACACACACACAGACAGACAGACAGACAGACAGACAGACAGACACACTTTCGCTTATATTATTATAGATATATTTAGTTAAGAATTGTTTTATAGTAGGAGACAATCAAAGGTGCTGAAATGGACAAAATCTTAACCTAGTTCAGAGACGGCGGATATCGTGGTTCACAGACTCTGCATGTACAAATAACATATTTGTTAATACATCAATAATTATTCCAGATATCAACTAAATATTTGGTACATAAATGAATAATGATATGAGGAAGACACCTGATATTTTTTTCATAATTTTCCAATTAATATTTTAAGAGATAAAAATAGTTATAACAATTTTAGCGCTTTCATTTCGGGCGATAAACTGTGAAATGACAGTACCCTAGTTTAAGCCCCCACAAAAACCAAAATTCCCAAAAGTAAAATAGCCACCCAAGTTTTTCTGTTTATTAACACCCTATAGATGGCATTTAAACAATAAAATCGCTTTTGGCACGCAATTCCCACAGCATGACACGGTGAACCTGACTACAATCAACACACACACACATGTGCGCACGCTCACTCGCAAACGCATCTCTCTCTCTCTCTCTCTCTCTCTCTCTCTCTCCTCTCTCTCTTCTCTCTCTTCTCTCTCTCTCTCTCTCTCTCTCTTCTCTCTCTCCTCTCTCTCTCTCTCTCTCCTCTCTCTCTCTCTCTCTCTCTCTCTCTCTCTCTCGCTCTCTCTCTCTCTCTCTCTCTCTCTCTCTCTCTCTCTCTCTCTCTCTCTCTCTCTCTCTCTCTCTCTCTCTCTCTCTCTCTCTCAAGATAAAACGAGGCAGGCCTGGACGAGAAAGAGGAAGGAAATGGACGGGGAAAATATATTTCAGACGGCCGAGACCTCCTTCCCACCGCAATTCCATTTGACGGGAAGACAGGAGAACTGTCAGAAGGAAAACTTATTACGTAGAGACAGCGAAGGCAGGAAGGAGAGGATGAGTCAAAATTGAAAGTAGTCGAGAAAAAGGAAAAACAAACATGTACGAAATGAGAGCGAAGGAGGAGGAGGAGGAGGAGGAGGAGGAGGAGGAGGAGGAGGAGGAGGAGGGGATAGAAAATTATTACGGAAATAGGATATAATACGAAGGTGGTTAAGAGAACGAGGAAAAAACAGAAAAAAAGAAGAGGTTGAAGATTTGAACGAGAAAGAGGGTTACCGTGAAGACATCGACATGAAGGAGGAAGTGTCAAGGAAGAGCAGGAGATGGATGGGATTGAGAATGGGGAAGAGGATACCAAGCAGTGATACGAGGATCAAACTGACGGGTGGATGAAAAGAGATAAGATTTTCATCCTATCTAGACACTTTGCAAGTACCAACTACAAGGTTATTGACTATACAAAGCGCCGCCCAGTCAGCACGAACTAGGCGGACTCGAACCGCTGACCGAATGCACAGGGACGCTGCACATTGTGAGCTCACGTCTCTACCAACCTTGCCACCCTGACGGGCTGGGGGTGGATGAAAAGGAAGAGAAGGAAGCGTCGAAGGGAAATTTAAAATGAAAATGAATATGTAAGATAAGTGAGAGGGAAAATAAATTAAGAAGAGAAGTAGACTAGTATAGATGAAAAAGGAGGAATGAGTGAAATTCGTGTTAGGGGAATAAGGATAAGAGTTCAGAAAGATGGAAAAGGAAAAAAAATAATAACATACGTGAGCTTCTTGGAGTGATTGAGAGCGGAAGGACGAGGGATGATAGGCACACTAAATACATAGGGATGAGAAAGAATATCTCTGAGTGAAAATATGAACTATCTCCCATGATGCTTTACGAGAAATGTTTAAGACCAGTCACTCTATTGACTATGATTGCTCATGCATCAGATGAATTACAAAAAAACAATGAGGTTGTTGCCTTACGAGACTATTCTGCCACAAATTCCGACAAAAAAAAATCAAATTTCTAAACTTTCGCAGACTTAAGATATGAATCATTTACTTATGTTCTATGCAGGAACTCTGATGGACAAAGTGTGCATAGGATTGTAAAAATTACAGGTTAAGGCCAATTAAGAGGTAAAAAAGAACCTGATGCAGGGACGGGCAATAAGACGGAAAGAGAGAAGAGACGAGTAACAGGTTAATAGAAACTGAACAGCCATGACGGTGGAGCTGTAGTGTACAGGCTGTGGGAGGCACAGTGAGGGCAGGACACGGATAAGAGTGACGTGTTCTGGGAAGACTTAGCAGCAGTGTAAATTAAATGTTATAGTATAAGTGTGGAAATTATCCACCAACCACCCTCTCAATAATTGGTAGAGTGGTGGTTTTGTTTCCCCCCCTTGTGAGGGAGGTATTGTCCGCTCATCAAAGGGGGAGCGTAGGGATGTATATGTAATTATAATGGTGGTGGGTATTAATTAAGGTAATTTAAGTAAATAATAAGTACTGGGATAATATAAATGAACATTCCCAGTGGTTATTAAGCATTTTCACCTTATATTAGCACCTTAATTTGAAACGGCTGCTCATTGGCCGTCGTCCTTTAAATTTGCACCAATTGTGGCGGTCCACCTGCCGCCTAACGAAAGGTGACACGTGTAATTTGTGGTGGCCGCTGCCCGCTGAGCCTACGGAGTTTCAGTACCATTCCAGTCCCCACGGGAATAACATCTCTCTTTAATCTTATCTGATTACATTGAGAAAAATTGCATATAGACTCTTTGTACACATAGTGTTAAAAACCAATAGGACGTGTTTAAATCAACACAGTGATTATATCCGCCGCCTCAAGTTATTGGTGTGATAACCGATTGATGCCTCGATAACAAATATCGCCTCCGCCTCCGCCCATCACCGGCGGCCTCGATCACGCTGACCACTTCGAATAACAAGACATTGCAGTATTGATAAGCCTACAAACAATTCAACCCTACTATCCACAGATAAATATCCTAGTTAGTTGACTAGTTGGGGTATTGTGTCGGGATGAGATGGACGATGGGTTTCCATAGGTAGGAACTCAAATTGAATATATGTTTTGTGACATAAAATTTCCACAATAAGAAATAATTGGTAAAAATAGAAAAAAAGTTATAGGGAAAATAGTACGAAAACCCCTGGAATGTGAAGTGATAGGAGAGGTCAGAATGATACAGGTAAAGAAATCTAAATACTAAAATCTGGAGGATAACCCGATTGCTAGAATAACACTAAAGGGATGCAAACAATCTAACATAAGATTAGATATAAGCTTACTCAGGACAATGTTGAGTGCAAAACGTATAAAAAAGTGGTCTCAAGATGGCATATGTTGTACCAGAGTCTGTTGCAGTGACACTCCAAGCAACAACAACAGCAGAGACAATACAGCACTGATGAATATGAGAAAGCGAGTGATTGGTAGAACACATTCTTTGAAATCAACAAGTTTCTAAGAAGAACAATAATTTTGTCCCCTACCTTTCCGTTTTGACAATGGTAGACACTAATCTTGTGTAAGCTAAAGTCCTTTCGTTGACCTATTACTGGCAGGAAGGGATTTTCTTCACATTCGCCCTGAACACCCCCACTCGCCTTGTCAAGCCAGGCATGCAGGGGCACCGCAAGACTTGTCATCTTCAAAGACTGGTCTTCCAAAGCACTGCAATGTGCAGGTCTTTAAGGCAGCAAAACAATGTTGTCCCAGTATTTATGGGTTGTAGTGCAGGATCTACACAATGGGAATTATTTTCTTTGTTAGAAGCAATTTTCCGGTTCCGAAGCGAGTCGGCTTTCCTGGCATGGAATGCGTCTTGGAGGATGAAGTCTTGGGAGTTGCCGCTGTGTCTCGGCCCAAGTAGGGCCCGTCCCCTCGCGCCGCGCCGCCCCAAACACTGCACAGGAAACTCCTCTTCCGTATCGGACAGGAAAAGTCGGATAAGATTCTCACCAAGACTTTGTTCGATATGAAAAGGATCTCGGTGATCATGTATACATATACATATACATATATACATATATACATATATACATATATATATATACATATACGATAACGGGTAGACATGTACATTCATACCTTGTTTGTAAGATGGCCTATTCCGTCACTTACATAAAAATATATCTGCCTCGGGTTCGTAATTCAACAACATCGTCACGCTCACATCAGCAACATAGCAACAACTGGCAACCTGTCACTCAAATTATTTACTTTTTACAAGACATTTCACGATGGTTAATCATAAGTGGCAAATTCACTATAATTAAACAATTAAAGGATGGTTCAGGGAGGCAGGCTACCTGCCTTCACATGTCACAGCCTGTCATCACTCCAACCATAGACCACTGTATGTGGTCTTTGCTCCAACACACAAGCCGGAAGTGAGATCGTCCTCTTTGTTTTCTTTATGACAGGAGTTTCAGTCTGCAAGTGCGACTATGTGGCCCTGAAACAATACTAAGCTTATAGAAAACTATTATGTGGCCGTTTATTTTTCAAGTGTATTACTTAATCTTACGTTTGAGAGAGAGAGAGAGAGAGAGAGAGAGAGAGAGAGAGAGAGAGAGAGAGAGAGAGAGAGAGAGAGAGAGAGAGAGAGAGAGAGAGAGAGAGAGAGAGAGAGAGAGATTATAAAAACTTCTCGCCGGCAATAACTTAACAGAATACTGCATTGATTTTGGTCAATAGTTATCCACCACTAAATCCCCTGAACAAGTAGAGTGAGGGAGGCATTATAACGTGCAGGTGCCCTCCCACGGACCCCGCCCTTTGAAGCAGTGGCAGACAGACGAGGACCCAGGTGTAGGGAGGGAGAGAGGTGAGAGGAGGGAGTGTGCTGTCTTAATATATCTAACTCCTCATCTCCATAACAAGAGAGAGAGAGAGAGAGAGAGAGAGAGAGAGAGAGAGAGAGAGAGAGAGAGAGAGAGAGAGAGAGAGAGAGAGAGAGAGAAAAAAAATAAAGTAAAGAATGGGGGCAATATGAATAATGACTCAGAGGTGAAATATGGAGTTAGGGATATGTAGGGTCAGGACATAATGTTTAGGTTCGGGGAGAAAAAAAAGAAGAAAAAAAAAGTCATTGGGGAAGCGACTACTTAGAACACAGGAGTATGTAACGAGAGAGAATTAATCAGTCATCAAACATTTAAGGATGACAGGGGCATTGTTACGAGAGGAGGTGAAATTGTGGTGACAGTATTAAAGTAGTGAAAATACCACAGCATGATAAAAGGTGAATGATAATGTTAACTCCTTCACGCCCAGATATTTCCTTTGCTATAAAAAAATGTATGCTGTCGAGCCATAAATTACGAAAACTAACTGAATATACCAAATTAGTTAGTCGACAAGGATACTAAACAGGTCATATCTATAAAATATTGCTTATACTCACTAAAAATCGTCTAATGGTACCCAAATTACAATGGAAATTACGTTCTGGGTCTCAAGGGGTTAAAGCGAGACTTGACAGACACACGCACACGCACACACACACACACTGATGTAAGAGAACCTTCATACAAAAACTTTCACGCCCCGGCACAATCTTATGAGTGATCATAACGAAAGCCAGATATAATCTCCAGTATAAACAACTTTTTGCATCTGATTTACTTCATCCCCAATGCCCTCCTCTCAAACTATAAAGCCAAACTAAACTAGGCTCTCCGTCATCCTCAAACCTGAGTCCTTTCTTTTCCTCATCTTTACACACACACACACACACACACACACACACCACACACGTGACGGGCTCCCATTCTGTGGGTAGGTGGTTCGAATCCTCGTGCTCCCGGGGATTTTTCATTGACAAATTCGGGCGGTTACTGTCCCCCTTGAGCAAGGGGATGGGGGTATGTGGTGTGTGAGGTCCCAGCATTGGCCAAAGATCGGTAATAATGAGCTCCAAGCTCGCACTGAGAGGGTCAAAACTGGCGATCGCGAGCCCGCTCGCGTGGACAAGACCATGGGTGAATAACACACACAACACACACACACACACACACACACATATATAATATATGTATATATATAACATATGTGCATACTATGCAAGAGGGACATAAAAAGATTACAGCTTCCCGTATAGAAGCATAGAAGCTTGGAACAACCTTGATGCACAAGTGATTAATGCAAGAAGTATTCAGGACTTCAAAGGCAAACTGGATGATAGTAGATTTGGAGACGGGACAACACGAGCATAGCTCTTTTCCTGTATGTTACAACTAGGTAAATACAACTAGGTAAATACACATACACACACACACACACACCTCCCTATCCCTCATCCCCCCATCTCGTGTCGTCTTCTGTACACACAACGTTTAGCATTCCCACACACCACCACCACCACACTGGAACTCTACCTTCGCCGCGACGGGAGGCCGACAGCGTGCCCCAAGCTGCCTCCTTAACGCGATATCTGGCTCGCGCACTTACGCGGATGATAAAAACTGAAAATGGGGGAAATGTTTTTAAAAAGAGACCAGAAACTATTTTACGTGAGGGGAATTTGCACAGCTTCTGCAAAACTGTAACCATAAAGAAGCCTGCGAGGAATGCCGTTTATTCTTTTTCTTCTTCTTGTTTTTCTTTAGTTTTTTAATTGTATTTATCTAGTTGTATTTGTGCACGTGCAGTGTGTGTGTGTGTGTGTGTGTGTGTGTGTGTAGGGGGGGAGGCGCACATGAATTTTGATAGCTTCGAAATAGAATGAATGCGATGAAAAATGTAATTGTCACATGTAAACGAACAACCCATTCACCACCACCACTACCATCACCATCATTACCACCACCACTACCATCACCATCATTACCACCATCACTACCATAACCATCATTACCACCACCACCATCATCAATCAAAATTAAAGAAAATAACACCAGAACATTTACTCATACATCCACTGCCATAATTCTCTGGACAGCCCATTGCTTATCATAATCTGATGGCCCGTAATATATAATCTGTGTTTCTAGGGGCCCTTGACCACCTTCCTCTCAGTGCCTCTCCTATGCCTATACCTGCCTGTAGCACCCCCTCCCCCCTCCCTCCTCCCCCCGCTCCCTGCTGCTGCCTCTACTTCGACACTGTAAAACTACAACTTTTTTATCGAGTGAAATAGTTACAGAGACACAGAGCTAGGAAAAAAGTTTACAGCTCGAGGAATTTCTTTTTTTAAATCAAGAGAGAGAGAGAGTGATAGCTGTTGGCGTGTGTTGTGGGAAGGGGAAGTGAGAGGGATACTAAAAGACCAGGAAATTAATAGAGACATGGGAGGAACGAACGAGAGATGGATGACGTAAGGGGAGAGGAAAAGATCGTGTGTGTGTGTGTGTGTGTGTGTGTGTGTGTGTGTGTGTGTGTGTGTGTCGCACGCGTAAGCAGGTACAGGCATTCTTCTATGAGGAAAAAGCTTTGCATTCGGAAAAAGGTAGCTTGCATAGAATAAATAGTTAAAACTTTTGCAATCGGCAAATAAAACTCATAACTCTCTGATGCTTATAGAAGGCAGCGGAGTGTATCAAGATCAAAGAAAAACGGGCGGTCCGACTTTTTTGTTGGCGAAAACATCCCCAGTACTCTGAAACAAACTTGAAAGCCAAAGTTCTAACTGTTTATTTCGCACAGATAGTATCATACTGCTGTGTATAGAATGATATATGCATGCATTACACTCCCAATCATTCTTCAATCTTTTGATAACATGTAATAATTCTAGTTTTCTTTTGTAATTCCTTTCGTTTTCTTCCGATAAGCTGTAATTTCTTTCAGAAGTGTTTTCCCTCGCTATCTAATTTCACGTGTCAGGCTCCAATAGACTATCTTAGTGAGCTCGATCTGTCATCTGGTGGCCGTTCGGGCTCGACTTATTTTATATTATTCCCTACCAAACCAGCTACAATTAAGTGTTGTCATGGTCAACATAGGCTTATGCAAAATAGAAATATACGAGTTTTACATTATTCATGGCGTTATAATGAAGATTGTTGGCAAAATGGAAGCATTCGATCACAGGTGTCCTACAACATTCTACTAAATAGTGTAACGGAATGCTTTAAGGCGGGTGCATGGGTTAATATTACCTTCTCTTTGCATACATGAAGGTAATGTTAACCCATGCACCCGCCTTGAAGCATTCCTTTACAGTATTTAGTAGAATGTTGTAGGACACCTGTGATCGAATGCTTCTATTTTGCCAACAATCCTCATTATGGGCTATATTCAAGAATGCTCGTCAAATCCCGGCCGGTGGAGATTCGCCACCGTCGTACCTCCACTGGTTGCATCTACAAGAATTGTCCGACTGGTGGATATTTGACAGGCGTACCAACACAAGCGAGCCCAAAGCGGCATCAGTATTTTGACTGTTTTATACATATCTAATACATTTTACTAGTGAAATTTATCATTTCTGACATTAAAATAATAGCTTAGTTAGTGTTCGCCACTTGTCTGAGGTGTTGGTGCAGAAAAAATGGGCCCGAGTTATGCTTGCGAGTAAATTTGAACGGCCCGCCGCCACTGCTCCACACAATGGCCGACCTCCATCCTCCCGCCGCCGCCCGGCTTCCTCATAACTTCACACACCTATATAATGCCTCCTGGACCTGATTTTACATTAACTATGACACGTGTGCATTCACAAGGTATGCATGTTACTCTCGGTTGTGTTGAAAACTCACCTGTAATGGTCTGGGAAGAAATAGGATCGAATAAGTGCACAGCGGGATGAAAGTGGGATCTGCATGTCGTCGCGAATCAGCTGACTCAAACCTCCACCCGTTGCGTCAACCTCTGTTGATTCTTGTATACCGATTCGCGATGCAACGGGTGGAGAAAAGTTCTTGGATATAGCCCTATAACGCCATGAATAATGTAAAACTCGTATATTTCCATTTTGCATAAGCCTATGTTGACCATGACAACACTTAATTGTAGCTGGTTTGGTAGGGAATAATAGAAAATAAGTAGAGCCCGACACCCCGAGACCCTACATTCTAGCTCCGCGTGTAGTTCCCAGACGGCCACCAGATGACAGATCGAGCTCACTAAGGTAGTCTATTCCCAGCCGTAAATCTATCTCCGCCGCTGTTGATCACCTCACACTACATCCGCCTACCTCCTCCTAAGCTTCACTATAACACCACCACAGTTTAGGAGTACATATATAAATAAAAAGAAGATGAACTAGAATACACAGTTGTGACCTTATACTATCTTACTTCATGTACTGGTTATTTTTCTAATTTCTTAAAGGCCAATGGGTGCGTAGATACGAAACTTCCAGGTATCATTATACTGTGGGTGTTCAAGACATAATACGGCGCGAGGATTTAGTGAGGCATCTTGGTCTTCCCTTAAGACTTTCGTGGGCGTCTGGTGAAGCCTTGCGATGAAGGATGAGATAAAAACTACCAGAGATATGAGCGTCTTTAAGAGTTGCGGAAGACACATTAGCCACGGAAACATGATGTGTGTGCGTATGTGTGTGCGCGCGTCATTTTGTCAGTCAGTCAGTTTGTCTGTCAGTCAGTCAGTTTGTCTGTCTGTCTGTCTGTGTGTGTGTCTGCGTGTGTGTGTCTGCGTCTGTGTGCGTGCGTGTGTCTGCGTGTGTGTGTGTGTGTGTGTGTGTGTGTGTGTGTGTGTGTGTCTGTGTCTGCGTGTGTGTCTGCGTGTAAGTGTGTGCGTGTGCGTGTGCGTGTGCGTGTGCGTGTGTGTGTGTGTGTGTGATCTTTGCCACACAGCCGCATCTTATCATCTCAAACTATGCATTGACGCAGCATTTGAACTCATCCCTTTGCCTCCGGCCCCTCCCGCTACCCCCACTGTTTTTCTTTTTTACATCACAGGGATCCAAGGGCACAACAAAAATGGGTAACACAAAGCCCGCTTAGTTGCCAGTCCCTATAAAGAAGACAGTAAGAGAATAAAATAAAAACAAAGGGGTAGGCCAATTTAGTTCGGGAGGTGTCTTTGTTACTCTTCTTTTGAAAAGATTTAAGTCATAGGAAAGTGGAAAAATAGAAACAGGAAGAGAGTTCCAGAGTTTATCAGTGAAAGGGATGAAGGAGTAAAGATACTGATTAACTCTTGCATTAGGAAAAATGGACAGAATAGGGATGGGAATGAGTAGAAAGTCTTGTGCAGCGAGGGCCGCGGGAGGGGGGGAGGCATGCAGTTAGCAAGTTCAGAAGAGCAGTGAGCATGAAAATAACGGTAGAAAGAGAGCAAGAGAAGCAGCTTTGCGGCGGTGATTAAAGATTGAAGACAGTCAGTCAGAGGAGAGGAGTTGATAAAGACGAAAAGTTTTTGACTCAACTCTGTTTAGGAGAGCTGTATGAGTGGATCCTCCCCAAACATGTGAGACATACTCCATACATGGGCGGATAAGGCCCCTGTAGAAAAGCAAGAAATTTGGGAGGGAGAAAAAAAGGACGCAGACGCCACAGACACCTAACTTTTTAGAAGCTGTTTTAGCAAGAGATGAGAATGTGAGATTTCCAGTTCAGTTTTTTAGTAAAGGATAGTCCTAGAATGTTCATTGTTAGAAGAAGGAGACAGTTGAGTGTCATTGAAGAAGAGGGGATAGTTATCTGGTAGGTTTTTTTCGAGTAGATGGGTTTGAAGAAATTGGTTTTGAGGCATTGAACAAAAAAAAGGTTTGCTTTGCCCCAATCAGAAATAATAGAAAGATCAGAAGTTAGGCGCTCGGTGTCATTTTCCGTGAATCATTTAGTTCCTGTTGAGTTGGAGTCTAATAAAGGGACGTTGAAAATGAAAGGGTAGAATCATCAGCGTAGGAGTGGATAGGGCTTTGAGTTAGCTTAGAAGATCATTAATGAATAATAGAAAGAGTGGGTGATAGGACAGAACCCTGGGGAACACCACTATTGATAGATTTAGGAGAAAAACAATGTCAGTCTACAGTAGCTGCAATAGAACGGTTTGAAAGGAAACTTAAAATGAAGGTACAGAGAGAAGGATAGAAACCGAATGAGGGTATTTTGGAAATAAAGATTTGTGCCAGACTCTATCAAAAGTTTTTGATATGTCAAGGGCAACAGCAAAAGTTCACCGAAACCCCTAAAGGAGGATGACCAAGATTCAGTGGGAAAGCTAGAAGATCGCCAGTAGATCGCCTTTACGGAAACCGTACTGACGATCAGATAGAAGATTGTGAGCGATAGATGCTTAAGAATCTTCTATTAAGTATAGATTCAAAAACTTTAGAAAGGCAGGAAGTCAAAGCTATAGGACGGTAGTTTGAAGGATTAGAACGGTCACCCTTTTAGGAACAGGTTGGATGTGAGCAAACTTAAAGCAAGAAGGAAAGGGGGAAGTAGATAGATATAGACGGAAAAGTTTGACAAGGCAAGGGGCAAGCAAGAAGCACAGTTTTTGAGAACAATAGGAGGGATCCGTCAGGACCGTAAGCTTCCGAGGATCTAGGCCAGAAAGGGGAAAAAAAACATCATTCCCAAGGGTCTTAATGCAGGCATAATAAAGTCAGAGGGTGGAGAAGAAGGAGGAACAAGCCCTTCATCAGCCAGAGTGGAATTTTAGGGAAATGTTTGAGCGAGGAGTTTAGCTTTAGAAGTAGATGAGACAGCTGTGGAGCCCTCTGGGTGAAGCATAGGAGGGGAAAAATGATGAAGAAAAATTGTTAGAGATGTTATTAGCTAGATGCCAGAAGTCACGAGAGGAATTGATTCAGAAAGATTTTGACATTTCTATGAATGAAGAGTTTTTGGGTAAGCTGAAGTAAAGATTTGGCATGATTACGGGCAGAAATATAAAGGGCATGAGTTTCAGGAGATGGATGCTTACGGTACCGTTTGTGAGCCACCTCTCTATCTCGGACAGCATGAGAACAAGCAGTTAAAGCAAGGTTGACGGGCTTTAGGATTAGAGGAAGTATGTGGAATGTACGCCTCCATGCCAGAGACTATGACCTCAGTTATGCGCTCTGCACAAAGAGATGGGTCTTTGACATGGAAGCAGTAATCATTCCAAGGAAAATCAGAGTAGTACTGCCTTAGGTCTTCCCACTTAGCTGAGTTGAAGTGTCAGAAGCACCTCCGCTTAGGTGGGTCCCGAGACGGTACCGGAGCGATAGGACAGGTTACAGAAATAAGATTGTGATCGGAGGAACCCAACGGAGAGAATAGTATACCCACACATCCTCCACCACCATCACCCCTTTAACATCCTCCCACACCCTCCCGCCACACATAATCCCTTCGCCGCTCTACAAGACCTGCTGAACGCACTCTTTCGTCTCTGATGCAATTATGATGCAAATTCAACCTGAAAACATATCCTAGGTCGCAGTAATATTTGCCTAATTATTCCTAAAGTAGAAATGGCAACAGTGCGTTAGGAATGTCAAACATATTATAGATGATGATTACGAGCGAGCGCGCGCTCGTGAGTCCTCGGTGGATACGGGATTTTTCTCACTTAAGTGGCCGACCCGGCCCGGCCCGGCCCAGCCCGACCGTCACGCGGCCCAGCCCGGCCCGACCGTCACGCTTTTCATCAGCTTATATCTTTGGAATCCCGCTTCCGATTGACAAGCGGTCTTCCCCATCTGATAGCCCCATTCAATCCCTTTTGTGCTTGATATGTTTTGTCTCACGTGAGGGGTCAGCATGGCGCGTGGCGCGTGCCGTGTGAAGGGTGTCAGACAACGTTATCTTGCTATAGCTGAGAAACGGCTTTACCGACTAAGTTGAAATTTGGTGTGTGGTTTGAGACCACACACCTAGCAATGTCACACAGGTCAAACTCCGGGTGACGCCGCACGTGCGCACGTGCGGCGGGTTTCTACGGGCTCGCTCGTCCTTCGCCGATTAAGGCGTCTTACTGGTAAATATGACGGGCACTAATGACTCTTACAATTTTCCTTTGCTATGCCTAATAATAGTTTTGTAGTTACGGTCATAAAGTATATATTAGTCCTCATCTGAAGTTTATGGTCATTTACGATATGAGTCAAGTTTTTTATCTTTGTCTCGTCGATCAGTTATCCTTTGGTAACTTTTCTATCCCCTAAACTTTCTACAGGAAGGGTAAAACTGGCAATCAAATGGTTCCCGACGCTACACCCCCCCCCGGCCGGCTCGTTCTGAACCATGATCAGTACAGTCGTCCATTCCAGGGTTCCAAGAACTGGCTGGAAATGTGACGCTTAAGTAAACCCAACGTAACGAGAAGGAAGGCATGTGGCACTGTGCATCATTCAGCAGCCCTGTGCCCCAGCACCACGATGCAGGGCTGAACAACGCACCGCACGCATATGTCAAGGACACTGAGACAAGCACTGCTGCCAGGCGTTACCAAGGTAAATTACCAAAGTACTAAGATCCCAAGCATTACCACAATATATATATATATATATATATATATATATATATATATATATATGAACAAAAGACAAACAAGGTGCCTTAATGATCCTTAGAGAAAATCAACCAAATGCATCACAAAACAGTGACAAAGAATTGTTTTCTTTTAACATATTTATTTTCCCTGATAAGACTCCCTTTGCTTTCTTCGTCCTCCCTCTCACCCTTATCCTTTCTGCAAGGTTATCTGGCATGAAGAAAATTAAACGAGACAAGAATAAAGAAGGCGTGATTGCATGGTGAGGGAGGATGGGGCGCGGGGAGGCAGCGGGCGGGGCCGCGTTTGAGTGTTGGCAGATGACATGCACCATGGAGCACTGGAGCAGGTGCCGAGACAGGCTCACTGGGCGGCTACAGGCAGTCCACACTCACTAATGAAAACTTAAATTTTTTGCACTCGTGGAAGGCAGAGAAGACAACTGCGAGGGAAATTATTAATAAAAATGTTCACCACCTACGCAATTACGTCTTGTCACAACACCGTGCAATTAGCCGCCCCGGCAAAAGGTGAATGAGGACGCCCAAGACGGTGTATTTTACGTGATTATTATTACACTGGAAGATGTGTTATGGAGGAGGCATAGTGAGGAGGTGCGAGTGAGGAGGGGGGATTGGGGAGGGGGGGCAGGTATGAGAATGAAAACAAGGTAGGTGAGTGAGGGCGTCTTGTTATGTGGAAAGGTAGGTGGGTGAGGGAGTCTTATCATATGGAAAGGTAGGGGAGTGAGGGAGTCTTTGTCATATGGAAAGGTAGGTTAGTGGAGGTGTCTTGGCATATGGAAAGGTAGGTGGGTGAGGGTGTCTTGTCATGCGGAAAGGTAGGTGAGAGAGTCTTGTCATATGGCAAGGTAGGCGCACACGCATATATGACATAAACAAACGTATTGCTGCGCGTCAGAGAATATGTTAAAATTAGATATGAAAATATTATCCGCCTCTCATGAGCTTGGTCCTTCCTTCCTGCCAGCCTAAGTACTTCCCTCCTCCCTCCTTCCCTCCTAGCCTTTACCACGGTGTATAATCAGTCTTACAAAACAATCCAGGCATACTGAGTGAAGCAGGGACGGATGGAGGCGGGACAGAGGGGATGGTGTGAGAAAAGAGTTAGTGCGTTTACTGTTCCGTGTGTAGCTTGTAGCCTCTGTGTGTAGTCTTTCCGTGGACCGGCTATGAGGTGACGCGTCACCACGAGTGAGCTGCAGCGCCTTACGGCAGTGGATGATAATATGTGTGTGTTACTGTGTGTGGTAACATGGGTTCTGGGACTGTGTGTGTTGTGTGTGTGTGTGTGTGTGTGTGTGGTGTGTGTGGTGTGTGTGGTGTGTCTGTGTTTTGTGTGTGGTGACATGTGGTTACTGTGTGTGTGTGCCTGTGTTGACTGTGTTGGTGTGACTGTGTGTGTGGGTATGTGTTTGTGTGTTGTGTGTGACTGTGTGTGTGTGACTGTTGTGTGTGTGTACATGTGTTTGTGTGACTGTGTGTTACTGGTGTGTGTTGTGTACACGTGTGACTGTGTTACTTGTGTGTGTGTGTGTACATGTGTTTGTGTGACTGTGTGCTACTGTGTGTGTGTTGTACATTTTGTGTGACTGTTCTGTGTGTGTGTGTACATGTGTTTGTGTGACTGTGTGTTACTGTGTGTGTGTGTGGTGACATGTGTTTGTGGGACTAGTGGTTACTGTGGTGTGTGTGTTACATGTGTTTGTGTGACTGTGTTATTGTGTGTGTGTGTACATGTGTTTGTGTGACTGTGTTACTGTGTGTGTGTGTACATGTGTTTGTGTGACTGTGTGTTACTGTGTGTGTGTGTGTACATGTGTTTGTGTCGTGTTGACTGTGTGTTATTGTGTGTGTGTGACATGTGTTGTGTGACTGATGTTACTGTTGTGTGTGTGGTACATGTGTTTGTGTGACTGTGTGTTACTGTTGTGTTGTGTGGTACATGTTTTGTGTGACTGTGTTATTGTGTGTGTGTGTACATGTTTTGTGTGACTGTGTTACTGTGTGTGTGTGTACATGTGTTTGTGACATGGTTGTGTGACTGTTATGTGTGTGTGTGTACATGTGTTTGTGTGACTGTGTTATGTGTGTACTGTGTGTGTGTGACATGTGGGTTTGTGTGGACATGTGTTTGTGTGACTGTGTTATTGTGTGTGTGTGTACATGTGTTTGTGTGACTGTGTACTGTGTGTGGGTACATGTTTGTGTGACTGTGTACGTGTGTGTGTGTGTACATGTGTTTGTGTGGACTGTGTTATTGTGTGTGGTGTGTACATGTGTGTTGTGTGACTGTGTATGTTACTGTGTGTGTGTGTGTGTGTAGCCTACATGTGTTTGTGTGACTGTGTTACTGTGTGTGTGTGTACATGTGTTGTGTGTGTGTGTACATGTGTGTGTGTGTGTGTACATGTGTGTGTTGTGTGTGTACATGTTGTGTGGTGTGTACATGTGGGTGTGGGTGTGTGTGTGTGTGGTGTGGTGTGCATGTGTGACTGTTACTGTGTGACTGTGTATGTTACTGTGTGTGTGTGTAGCCTACATGTGTTTGTGTGACTGTGTGTGTTACTGTGTGTGTGTACATGTTTGTGTGTGTGTACATGTGTGTGTTTGGTGTGTGTGTGTGTGTGTGTGTGTGTGTGTTGTGTGTGTGGGTGTGTGGTGTGTGTGTGTGTGTGTGTGTGTGTGTGTGTGTGTGTGTGGTTCTGTGGCAATAAATATATAACCAAAATTTTCCTCCCCAACTCATGCTTAATTACGTTGCCTCGTGCGGTGTTAGCTCAATCACTAATTACATTCACCACCACCGCCACTGGCCCCTCACATCCCTCCTTATCGAGAGAGGGGAAGGCAAGGACGTAGCAATGCCAAGGTGAGGCAAATGGCAATCTACAATACTCTTTTTCTTTTCTTTAAGCCCTTGAGACCCAGAACGTAATTTCCATTGTAATTTGGGTACCATTAGACGATTGTTAGTGAATATAAGCAATATTTTATAGATATGACCTGTTTAGTATCCTTGTCGATCAACTAATTTGGTATATTTAGTCACTTTCGTAATTTTTGGCTAAACAACAGGGGATTTTTTTTAAAAAAATAG
>JACEEZ010025466.1:94264-116764 GCA_016584305.1 Chionoecetes opilio
AGAAAATGAAGAAGAAGAAGTGATTCTTTACGATGATGCTCCACATCCTTTTTCCCAAAAGGAGCTAAATGATCTAGTTCGCCATCTCAGCTTGTCAAAGTCCTCTGCCGAACTGTTGGCATCCAGATTGAAGGAAAAAAACCTCCTCTCTGACAGGGCTTGCATCACCTTCTACCGCAACAGACATCAAGAGTACCTCCATTTTTTCTCTGAAGAGAAGGGCTTGGTGTACTGTACAGATATTGCGCAGCTTCTGCACAAGCTTGGAGTGCCACAGTACCAACCCAAAGATTGGAGACTGTTCATTGACAGCTGCAAGCGATCGCTGAAATGTGTTCTGCTGCACAACGGCAACCAGTTTGCCTCTGTACCCCTCGCTCACTCGACTACACTGAAGAAGTATGCAGCGGTGAAGTACGTGCTGGAGAAAATTCGTTATTATCAGCATGAGTGGTTGATTTGTGTTGACCTGAAGATGGTGAACGTTGGGACAACAGTCCGGGTTCACCAAGTACCCGTACTTTATGTGCATGTGGGATAGTAGGGACCGAGCTCAGCATTACACGAAGAAAGACTGGCCTGTACGGAAGGAATTGGTGCCTTGCAGAGCAAGGAACGTCATAAACAACCCTCTGGTGGACAGAAACAGGATACTTTTCCCACCCCTGCACATCAAGCTCGGCTTGATCAAACAGTTCACCAAAGCTCTGGACAAGGATGGTGGCTGCTTCACCTACTTGTGCCACACTTTTCCAGGATTGATCATGGAGAAGTTGAAAGCTGGCATCTTTGACGGTCCTCAACTCCGTCAGTTCATCAGAGATCCAGATTTTGAAAACTCAATGAACGAAGTGGAACTGGAAGCGTGGAAGGCTTTTGTTGTGGTCGTGAAGAACTTTCTTGGCAACAACAAGGCCAGGAACTACGCAGAACTTGTCACCAATATGCTGACTGCTTTTCAAAAACCTCGGATGCAACATGAGCATCAAAATGCATTACTTATTCTCACATATGGATCGGTTTCCTGAGAATCTGGGATCAATGAGCGACGAGCAGGGGGAGAGATTCCATCAGGACATGAAAGTGATGGAGACCAGGTATCAGGGACGCTGGGATGCAGTCATGATGGCTGGCTGATTACTGTTGGACTCTGAAGAGAGACCTCCCTGCCGCTGAGCATTCTAGGAGTTCGAAGAAACGGAAGTTCAAGCCCTGAATTTTGAACAATGATGACCTAACATCCGATTTACATGTACTTACCCTTATCAATGTCTACTATTCAATGTACACTAATCAATTTTTGTAACATCTAATTAATGAATTGTGTTACAAAACGATTTTCTTCTCTTAAAAACCTATTTCGGATGAGAAATATTAACAAAAATCAACCGAAAATGTCACAAAAATGTAAACGATTCAGGCAGAAGATAGGATTTTTTTTAAATCGACTTAACACAAAAACCTGACCTGATCGAGAGAAACGGATGTCGTTTTCGGACTCAGCGGTGCAAAATTGTCCTAAATCAGTTGAAAAAATTAGACGACTTACAATTTTGTTTTTTGTTTTTAACCCAGTAAATTACTTTTGTCAGTATCACTATTATCACTACTGTCATTACTTTAAGTGGCAGTGCTTGACACGATGTTCTTCACACAGCCTTTAAATGCGTGCAGATGCATAAGAACAAACTTAAATCAAAAGTAAGTACGATACAAGAAAACGCAAGGACTAAAAAAAGTGAAATGCAGCCCTCCCGCCCCTTCATTCCTTCCACTCTATATCTTTTTCCCATCCTATGAAAACGCTTCAAGCGATTCACTCGCAGACTTGATGCTACACAACTTCCAGTTCGACACAATATTCCCCTCCCCCCCACGCCCCTGTGTCAGGTGTTTTCCCGTCTCACCTGCAGGCTGCGGCTGACACACTCATTGACGACTGAATAGGTGCACCCAGCATTTGTCATCCTCTTCTTAATCGAGCCTCTCTTGCACATCTTCCTTCTCCTCCTCCTTGTTCTCCTCCTACATGGGTTATTCTTCGTTGCTCACACGAGTTCGAAGCTGCTTCAGATCTTTATGCAACTGTTTCACAAGAGGGATTGGGTACGGGCCTTCTATTTTTTTTCTTTTCTTTTTCGTCTTCTAGGTGGTGGGAAGATTTTGTTTTGAGAACTAATATTTTGCTTTTACAATATATTATCTTGCATGAATTCCTGTGTGTGTGTGTGTGTGTGTGTGTGTGTGTGTGTGTGTGTGTGTGTGTGTGTGTGTTATTCACCAATGGTCTTGTCCACGCTAGCGGGACTCGCGATCGCCAGTTTCACTCTCCTGGAGCGAGCTTGGAGCTCATTATTACCGATCTTAGGTTAATGCTGGGACCTCACACACCACACACACCCATCCCCCTGCTTAAGGGGGCCACTATAAGTAATGATAGTAATGATAACACTGGGGAACAATTTGAAGAAAAACAAATTGTTGAGTTTGATTTTTGAGCTTATTTAGACTAAAATTGGCATGCTGATTCCAAATCTGTAGTCAGTTTTTCTCTAGCACGTCAAGTTTTTTCTCCACAGCTTACCCTCCAGATAAGCAAAATTCCACTTGTGAGCTGTAGTAAAACTTTTTTTGTTTTGGCAATTTGTTTGGCGCAGTCCCTATTGGGCATTCGGTCTGTCTTCGTGAAGAACATGGAGATGTAAAGAGAGTCATTGAGTTATTGCAATATGACAAACACAATTGGATCATCTGTGTTGACCTTAAAATGGTGTCCTTCCTTCTTGGTCAACAACGTGGATACACAAAGTATCCCTGCTTTCTCTGTATGTGGGATAGCAGAGCTCGAGAGAAGCATGGGTTCAGACGAATTGGCCTCCGAGATCTGATCTTAAACCTGGAGATCCTAACATTGTACATGAGGCCACTTGTTGACAGGAAGAAAATAATATTCCCACCTCTGCACATAAAACTAGGTCTCATGAAACAATTTGTAAAAGCATTGTCAACTGATGGCGACTGTGTTGAAGTACATCATCTTGGCATTTCCTGGACTGTCAATTGAAAAAATCAAGGCCGGTGTGTTTGATGGTCCACAAATTCGACAGCTCATCAAAGATGAACATTTCAACGGTACTATGTCAGACCTTGAAAGAATGCTTGGCTATCATTCAAAGACGTCGTCAAGAACTTTCTTGGAAATACACGTGCAAGTAATTACACAGAAATTGTTCAGAAACTATTGGAGAGCTACAAAGCGCTTAGTTGCAACATGAGTATTAAAGTACATTTTTTGCATAGCCATCTTGCCAACTTCCGGAAAATCTTGGTGCTGCTAGCGACGAGCAAGGTGAACGATTTCACCAGATTTGAAGGTTATGGAAGAACGTTACCAGGGTAGATGGGATGTGCATATGATAGCTGACTATTGTTGGAGCATCAAACGCGATAGTCCTCAAGTTGAACACTCCAGACAAAGCTACAAACTGTAAATTTTTACCTTAACCTGCACACAATTATAGCCTTATCCTTTCTAAAAACATGATAAAGTTAAAAAAACATTCTTTCCATGCCTATTTCTTTCATTTTTCATTGTATGTTAACATTTGCAACTTTTTATAAAATAAGCACTGTTACTGTTATGTCAGTATTTTTCATATTTTTTAGGAAAACGAAAATCCTACAGTTCAAAAACTTGACGTGATAGAGAAAAACTGAGATCAGTTTTGGATTCAGCACCCAAAAATGATTTAAATAACAAGTTTTCAGACCTAACTCAACAAAAATTTTGTTCCCCAGTGTAATAATACTTTTGTGTGTGTGTGGTGTGTGTGTGTGTTGTGTGTGTGTGTGTGTGTGTGTGTGTGTGTGTGTGTGTATATATATGTCATTCAGCCTTGATCTTGTCAATGCGAGCCGAACTCGTGATCGCCAGTTTCACCCTCCCGGAGCGAGCTTAGAGCTCATTATTACCGATGTTAGGGTAATGCTGAGACCTCACAAACCACACATCCCCATCCTTATGCTCAAAGGGGACAGTAACTGCCCAAATTTCACAGTGGAAAAATCCCCGTGAGTGTGTGTGTATATGTGTATATGTGTTGTGGGGTGTGTGTGTGTGTGTGTGGGGTGTTTGTTTTTGTTTACATCTATGCCTATAGCGCCTGTAGGCAGTGGTGACCCAGGGCTCGGATGGCAGGCTCTGGAGGTTCACTTGAGGGCTGTGATGGTTGGTCCTCGCCCGTGGTGGCGCAGGCAGGATTGTTATAGTGACGCCTGTTATTAGAGGCTCATGCCGCCCCCCTGTGTCCTCCGAT
The DNA here is from genome assembly GCA_016584305.1 of Chionoecetes opilio. Lineage (NCBI taxonomy): Eukaryota > Metazoa > Arthropoda > Malacostraca > Decapoda > Majidae > Chionoecetes > Chionoecetes opilio. The sequence continues at coordinate 98,581 of JACEEZ010025466.1, forward strand.
GCACTCGCAATCGAAGGTAGAGTTAATGGGCAGGGCATGTGGGTGTTCATAGGCCACTCGACGGTGCAGAAAGGTTTTGGTTTTCTTCGGGGATCGAACTCGGGTCACCGAGAACGCCAGTCGGAGACGCTAACCACTCTGCTACCGCCTCCCCAAAGTGTGTGTGTGCGTGTGTGTGTGTGTGTGTGTGTGTGTGTTTGTGTGTGTGCGTGTATGTGTGTGTGTGTGTGTGTGTGCGTGTGTGTGTGTGTGTGTGTGTGTTTGTTTGTGTTTTCTTTTATAGAAAAAAACAATTGTGTTCCGTTCATCGTTAAACGTCGAGTGTTTGATGCAGCCCTCACGTCGTCACTTTTGTATGGATGTGAATCGTGGTTCGGTGCCGACACGAAACCTGTTATTAAACTGTACCACTAGGCTATGAAAGCGTTGTTAGAGGTAAGAAAGAACACATCTAATCTTGTCTGTTATGCTGAACTGGGGTACCCGACTTTGTCAGACTTTTTACAACATAAACAGCACAATTTTTTTCATAGGTTATGGCTAGAAAGGTCTGGCATGGAGGATGGTCCCTTTTCTTTTGTTGTTAGAATTTCTATTGCAATGAATACACCTGTTGCCAAGATTATAAATAGATATACACGAGATGAAGTCATGTACAAGTCCTTATTGGTAGGAAATGTACATAGGCTATTTTGTCGTCAGATACGTCGAGATGTAATGTATATATGGGACATTAATCCTACGATGAGAGTGCATGATGTTTATAAACAAAGACATACAGTAAATGATCTGCACAGAGTCTCGTTCACGAGGTTCAGAGTTTCAGGGCATTCACTGGCTATTGAGACGGGACGGTGGAACAGGCGGGGCGTGGTCGCCTTCCTGTGGAGGAGCGTGTGTGTGTATGTGGATCAGTCCAGACGAAGAGGCATGTCGTGGAGAGTTGTCCTGTGACTCAATATTTGAAAGATAGTTACACATTTAACACTTTGGATGATTTGTTTTGCAATTTTAGTAATGATGTTATGTGCAAGATTGTTTATGATATATTGCGGGCGTATGATTAGTTGTGTAGTTGTTAGTGTGTTTTCGGAGTATATTATGTGTCTTGTAATCATACCCAATAATGTAATGGTTTGTTCATGATATTATAGTTGTTAGGGTTTGTTTCGGAGTAAGATTAACTTTTTTGGACTACAACTAGTTGTTATATTTATAATGATAGGTACCATTGTCTATTTTACTGTAATCTTAAATTATGAATGTGATTATGTTTGCTTGTAGTCAATAAACTAAACTAAACTAAACTAAACTAAACTGTGTGTGTGTGTGTGTGTGTGTGTGTGTGTGTGTAACAATATCACATTTGTTCTGTATTTTCTTCCTCATAGATTAATACTCATCCGTCCAGTAAGAGATGGTTGTAAGCCTTTTGATATTTACCTTTACATTTTACATCTCCATAACAAAACCAAAAGAAGGAGAAAAATCGTCCATCCATCCCTACTCAAATAATAAAATAAAATATCGAATCTTAAAATGAACTGATGTCCACAAGAAAGACTTAACAAATGACAAAAAGAAAAAAAAAATCGGAAACGACAATTTTCAAAGTCAATGTTGTCATTTTTTTTTTTTATGAAAATACGTACACAGGCAACACAAATTAAACAAATTCCCCCAATAATCCAGCGAATACAAAGGTTACAGTACTGCAAAATACATTTACAAAAGTGTACCACGATGCCGCGAAGCAGGACACAGGAAATCACAGTCCCGTAACCCACTCATCTTTTTATACACAATTTTTATGTTAAATGTAGACTTATGAAAAATATTCTTTCATTTCATTCATTCAAATATTGTATATGTGGACGTATGATGAAGCGACCATGTCTACAAATATATAGCAATAGCAACAAAAGCTCACAATGTATTACCAACAATATCAGGAGCTGCAGAAACAGTCGTGGAAAGTAGGAGAACCTATAATATTAGAAGTTACACTAGAAACAGCAGCAGCAAGTATAACAAATGTAGAAGCAGTAGCAGTAACAACAGCAGCAGTAGCAGTAACAACAGCAGCAGTAGCAGTAACAACAACAGCAGTAACAGTAACAACAGCAGCAGTAGCAGTAACAACAGCAGAAGTAGAAGTAACAGCAGCAGCAGTAGCAGTAACAACAACAGCAGTAACAGTAACAACAGCAGCAGTATAAGTAACAACAGCAGCAGTATAAGTAACAACAGCAGCAGTATAAGTAACAACAGCAGCAGCAGTAGCAGTAACAGCAATAGTGAGGCGTGCACAGTTGTGGGTCGGTGGCGTGCATTACTCATAACCTTTACCTGGCTCCCGCCGCCTCACCTGGTCACGACACTCTCATTTCCCGCTGCAGAATTTACACTGTCATGCAATTTTGTGTTTCTAGTGTCGATTCTACTATGTTCTTCCCTGTGCCCGTGTGAGGTCGTTGCCCCTCCCGCCTGCCAACACCAGGCTGTGCGACATATTCTTGACGCTAAGTAAAGTTACACATCCTTTGTTGACTTTTCTTCTTTACATATACATTCCTACATCACTATGCATACCTACTTTCTTCTTTCTGTAACGATCTTTTTTTTTTTACTCGCTCTCTAAACTTTTTATTCCTGCAATTATTGCCATTGTTATTCTTTACGACTACAGCGATGATAATTACTGAAAATACTGATGGTGAAGGAATGCGTAGTCATAACAAAAATAATTATGAAGATGATAGAGAGGGTAATAGCGATACTAATACCTGTTATTTCGGGCACTACTGCAAAAAATTATATGAATAATGATGTTAATAATTATGATAAGAATAATAATAATAATAGTAATAATATAATTAATATGAATGTTAATTATAACAGCAATAATAATTAGATTAATGATATTTGTACATTTCCAGTTATTTATCTATATATATGTCTTACACCTGTTCAATTGACACCTTTCGTAAAGTGGCATAGACCATTTATAGACTGTCATTGCCAAGGATAGACACAAACACAAGTGAAGGCTTGCCATTATCAGTTCCTGCCGAGATTTTGAGGTCTTAACTCTTCGGCTTACACCCGAACCTAATCTGCCATGTGAACAAGGACTATATAGTGATAGGAGAAAACACTACCGTAGATAACACTTTAGTCGCCACTTGCACTGATGTCGCCAGCCACCATATATTACGAATTATAGCATCACTACTGATTTGTATGATGTGCCACTGAAGATGATACACAATAGTTTATATCACGACTGTATAATCTACCCTCTTTCAGTGTTGTTTTATGCTTTGTGTCTGCAAGAATACGGTTTCAAATTTCACTACTCGTTTTTTTTTCGGGCGACGACGACGGCGGGAGGACAATCAGAACATAAACTCTAGCTGGCGATCTTTGTGTAGCTCCGTTACCAACGTAGCCACTCAGTTTTACTGTTGTAATTTGTTCATTTATAGCCATAATATGACACAGATGAAGACACAAAATGACACAGACTCTCCAGATAGCCTCTTCTAGCTTTTCTGAAATCATGAATGTATAAATATAAGTATTAACGCCACCAGACGTCTGTAAATAGAAAAAAAATCGTCCTGGCGTCTTTAGTGTTATTTACGGTAGATCGTTCCACCCGGCCAGGGAATCGAACCCGCATCACGTTTTATTAATACAAATAATAATAACAAAAGCAATAATAATATCAATAACTAAAAATAACATGAGCCAATGGAAAATCAAACGCATTTTCACCACCCTTTGATTCTCACGCCATTTATCTCCCCACGAGTTCTTTCCCCGACCAGTCATCGCTCAGTGTAATTAATCGAACATCCGCCTCTTCCATCTCGTTCTCTTCCACCTGTCCCACTCGCGGCTCAAAACTCATCCTACATCTTTATACAATCCATTCCCCTTCTCTCCTCCCTTCACACTGCACGGCGTGATTACGTCATTCCTCTTTTGGTTGAAATATTTCCGAATGTCCTAATTAGCGACGAACACTACAAAGAACATGGAACTTTGGTCTAGGCCGCGCCGCCCCACGCGAGGCACGCGTACTCCAGGGAAGAGCGAACCTGCGCCTTGTAGAGGATTTGTAGCCTCCTACCGTCGAGAAGCCACGACATCCTCCTCAGAGATGCCAGCTTCCCTGAGGCCACGCTAGCGAGCCGTTCGATGTGGGTTCTGAAGGTCAAACTATGGTCGTAGGTGACCCCCAGTACCTCCACCTCGTCCTGCGGTACCAGTGTGTCCCCGTTGAATTTAAGGCGCAGAGCTGCACCCGACCTGGATACGTTGATAAGCTGCGTCTTGTGAGAAGCAAACTTCACTTGCCACATGCTGCCCCAGGCTGCGATGCGGCTTAGCGCGTCGTAGAGCTGGGACTTGGTGGCAGTTTCCTCCTCTGAGCTGTAGCTCTGGGTCAGGGTGATGTCATCCGCAAAGGCCTTCGCCCTTGGAATGAGATGCAGCAAGTCATTAATGTAGATGTTCCAGAGCAGGGGGCAGAGGCAGCTTCCCTGAAGCACACCTGCTCTGATGGGCTGTACCTCGGACTCCCGACCACTGCAAGTCACCCTCAGGTGTCTGTCCCTCAGATATTCTCTGAGGAGAGGCAGGAGTACCCCGTCTATGCCGGCGGCGCGGAACTTTGTGACTCTCTCTGTGTGAGCTCTGTGTCTCTCTCTCTCTTTATCTCTCTCTCTCTCTCTCTCTCTCTCTCTCTCTCTCTCTCTCTCTCTCTCTCTCTCTCTCTCTCTCTCTCTCTCTCTCTCTCTCTCTCTCTCTCTATATCTCTCTCCCAGCATTTATTCTTATGTGTGCTAAGTTCACCTGCCTATTTTGGTCCATTAGTCACTTCACTCAGTCTTTCACCTTCCACTAATTCCTTCCCTCCCAGAACCTTTCCAGTACTTTTCCTGCTCCCTGTTCTGTTGTCCCACTTCTCCCTATTGCCTCTATGAAATGTTGTTCTTCTCCAACTACTCCTCTTTTCTACGGACACATATTTTGTGGCTGGTTGCATTAAACACCCACTCTAATTTTCTCTCTCCAACATCATTTGTCCGCTTCCCCTTCTGTCAATTTTTTCCGGGTCTCAGTTCAACCTCTTTCTCCCCGACAACAACATCTTCCTCTACTTCCAACATCAATCTACCTATATTGTCCTTTCATGTTATATAAATACATTTTACAAATACTTTGAGCTTTTTCTATTAAATGATAAAAATACAATATAAACCAGGTAATTAATACATCCCTTAAATTAATTAGGGCATTAACAAACTAAATATAAGTGCCGGTAAAAAGTTTAACATTTTTTCTAGGATAAAAATACAAGCTATATTTACCCATAAAATTCCGTTTAACACTGAATAAAGTCAGAGAGGTGTTTCTAGATTTGTTCTTCAAGAAATAATGACGCAACGGTACCTTCATATCGACATTGAGTTCATACGCCGTCAGGGTGGAACACAAGTCAAGTGGAACACAAGATAATAACATGACAAAATACCATAAGAATAATAACATAACAAATGAAAATATACTTACACACTACACTTAATGGACTGAGTACAGTATAGTGCCACTATACGTCACGTCACGTACGTACGTCAACATCAACGGCAACACGACCTGACAGGCTGGCAAATGCTCATACGTTGTGTCTCTAAGCATTAGACGTTCATTTTTTGTTATCTCTCTCTCTCTCTCTCTCTCTCTCTCTCTTCTCTCTCTCTCTCTCTCTCTCTCTCTCTCTCTCTCTCTCTCTCTCTTTTTTTTTTTTTTCATTTAAACAACTGACATGGTATACATGGGGCTACAAATAGCAAAGAGGTTGTTGAAGGTAATGGGTGGCAGAAGCTAAAGATGTCCCCTGTCCCGGGGACATCTATCTGAAAGCTATGCCTTATAGGATAAACTAAATATATGAAGTTACAGACTGAGGGTCACTGTCCGTCACAGGCACTTTTCAGGCGCACTATTTACACGTACACTGTGTCACTGTGTCAATGTGTGTCACTATGTGTGTGTGTAACTATGTATCACTATTGACACGACACTGTGTTACGCCTTACGGCCACTAAGGCGGATGTGAGCGGCACCATCTGTGGGCCGCCACCTTCACCTGCTGAGTGTTCATGGCCACGACATCCACCTCAACCGTGAAGGTGTTCCACAGTGTCGCCGTGGCCCAAGTAAAGGCTCGCTGGCCCATCACGGTGTGGGTCCTCGGGGCCTCGAGGAGGAGATCACCTGACGCTACCGTCCTCGTAGCGTGCATTGACCTCCTCCACGGGACCTGAAGTCCTGCAAGGTGGGAAGAGTGTTGCACCTGGGCCTTGTGCAACACTGTGAGGGCACCGACTCTCCTCCGGTGCCCCAGGCTGTCAAGCTGGGAGCCGGGATCATCCCGCCACTGCTCCTACTGTAGTCGTTGTTGTTGTTGTTGTTGCTGGTGTTGTTGGAGCTGCAGCTGATGTTGTTGTTTTTGTCGTCGCTGCTGCTGCTGCACTGTTGCCGCGGGCGACGTTCCCTGTGATATTGGTCGTCGGTTGGGTGTATGAGGCGCTCAGCACTCCTCTGCACTTTGTCCAGCAGTGACAGGTGGCACTGGGCACTACTCATCAAGGTGAGAGGACTGTACTCCATGACGGGCCTCACTTGGGCCTTATACAGCCGCATGAGGCCGTCAGCGTCGAGCAGGTGCCTTACTCGGCGCAGGAGAGTCACCCTCAGGGAGGCTCGACGTGCCACTGTCTCCAGGTGTTGGTCAAAGCGGAGCCTGGAGTCAACCTCCAACCCCAGGATGTTGATGGAGTCCTTGATGGCAAGGGTATCGTCCCCAAACTTCAGCTTCCCCTCGAGTAGCCTGGGATCCTTCCTTGAACGTGATATAACCATGGCCTGGGTCTTCTCGACAGCAAACTTGACTTGCTACCGTCTTCCCCAGGCCATGATGTCACCAAGTTGACGGTTGGTGGCATCTATCACGTTCGCAGTCTCCTCTCTGGTGTAGGAGTGGGACACGGTGCAGTCGTCAGCATAGGCAGACGCCACAGGGAGGCTTTGGAGGAGGTCATTGAAGTAAATGTTCCACAGGATGGGGCCCAGGACCGATCCCTGTGGAACGGAAGCCTCCACCGGGTACGTGGCTGACGTGCTCCCATTCACCACCACCCTCAGACTCCGGCTGTGCAGGTAGCTCGAGAACAACGCCAGCAGGTGTCCCGTGATGCCGAGCTGTTAAAGTTTTGCCAGGAGGCCCTTGTGCCACACACAGTCAAAGGCCCCGGCGATGTCCAGGGCAATCACCAGCGATGGGCGGCCAGAGTCCAGGGAGTCCTGCCATGATTTGGAGAGCAGGAGAAGCAGGTCCGAGGCGGAGCGTCCCTTCCTAAACCCGTACTGTCTAGGGGACATCAGGTGGTGCTCCTTTAGGTGGCAGGTCAGTTGCTCTGCAATAATCCTTTCTAAGATCTTGCTGACAACTGACAGGAGCGAGATTGGACGATAGTTGGCTGGATCAGTCCTCTCCTTTTTCTTGTGTACGGGCGTGACACGAGCCTCCTTCCACAGGCTTGGCCAGGCGCCCGTTTGGAGGCACTGCTGAAAGATGCGCGTGAGGGGCCTTATCAGCTCATCTGCACAGTGCTTGAGCAGGAAGGGACTCACACCATCAGGCCCAGGCGCCTTTTTGGTGTTGACGGTACGCAGGAGGCGGGCCACGATGTCCTCCGTGACCACTGGGCTGTCCAGGCCCAGGTGACACATACGGGTGAGGCGAGGTGGCTGCCTCTCAGGGTCCTGTGTCGTCATCTTCCTGCTGAAGTGCGTCGCCAGGAGGTCTGCCTTCTCCTGTTTTTTTACCACCCAGTCTCCTGCTGGTGTGATGAGGGGCGGGATTCTCTCCTGGGTGACGGTGCCTTGTCTCTCCTTCACCAAGGACCACCATTGCTTGGGGTCAACTTGCTTGGAGTCTAGTTTCCTCCTGACGTCATTTTCCCACCTGTTCCTGGCCCATGAAGCTGTCCTGGTCATGGCCTTACATGTGGCGAGGTGCAGGGCCTTGTTCTTCTGTGTGGGGCGGTGCTTTAGGCGCACCCAGACCTTGTATTTATCCTCCGCGGCAAGGCGACACCTGAAACCGAACCACGGCTGGTCTCGCGGCTCAGCCTTGTACACTCTATGTGGAACATGTTGGTCCCGCGCGGCAAGGAGAATGGCGGTGAAGGTGGCCACATTGTGATTCACGTCACCGCAGAGCGCGGCGGCCCAGTCAGTGTCAGACAGGACGCGCTTGATGGCCAGCCAGTCAGCTCTATCCCACAGCCAGATGACCCGCTGGCATGTTTCCTCGCTGGCGGGGTGTAGGCCAATGTGGGAGAGCACTGCATGATGATCAGAACTGCCAACTGTGTTCAGCTGGCTGCACTGCACTAAGTCTGCAGGAAGATCAGTGAGCACTGGGTCGAGAGAGCCACCTCGTACGTGTGTGGGGAAGGTGACGTGATTGGTGAGCCCATGGACCACTGTCAACTCTGTGAAGGCCCTTTTCACCAAGTGCTGATTCATGTCGCCCACGATAACGCTGTTCTGGCAGTCGCGGGTGGCCAAGATGGTGTCCAGCTGTTCTGTGAGGAAGGCTAAGTGTGCTGCGCCGTGCCATTGAGGGCGATAAAGAGTGCATAACAAGACAGCACTTATGTCTGTGAGGAGAAGGCGGAAGAACATCGCTTCTATCTCCTCGGGGACCGGGACAGGCAGTAACTGAAGCTGCAGTCCTTCACGGTGACACACTGCTACACCGCCGCCTTGTCCGGTGCCTCGATCACGCCGCATCCAGTGACAATAGCCCGGGATTCTGTCACATGATGTCACACACTCATCAGTCAGGAACGTCTCGACGGCCACCACGACGTCAGCTTTGTTCCTGAGGACGGTGTGTGTTAGCTCGCCGACATTCGTCCTGAAGCCGCGAACGTTGGCAGACAGGATCTTGAAGCCAGCGTGTGCCATCTCGCCATCTCGCCATCTCCCTCTCCATCTCGCCATCTCGCCATCTCGCCATCTCGCCATCTCGCCATCTCGCCATCTCGCCATCTCTCTCTCTCTCTTCTCTCTCTCTCTCTCTCTCTCTCTCTCTCCCCTCTCTCTCCTCTCTCTCTCTCTCTCTCTCTCTCTCTCTCCTCTCTCTCTCTCTCTCTCTCTCTCTCCCCTCTCTCTCTCTCTCTCTCTCTCTCTCTCTCTCTCTCTCTCTCTCTCTCTCTCTCTCTCTCCTCTCTCTCTCTCCTCCTCTCTCTCTCTCTCCTCTCTCTCTCTCTCTCTCTCCTCTCGCTCTCTCCTCGCTCTCTCTCGCTCTCTCTCTCTCTCTCGCTCTCTTGCTCTCCTCGCTCTCGCTCTCGCTCTCTCTCTCTCTCTCTCTCTATCTCTTTATCTCAGTGTGTGTGTGTGTGTGTGTGTGTGTGTGTGTGTGTGTGTGTATCTATAGTTATAATGGCTCTACATAATGTTCAATATATCACCACAGCCGTATATATAACCCACGGCCACAGAGTCCTAGAAGGAACGATGTTTTATCTGGATTTTTTTTCTTTATACTGGTGCCGTTGAGGTATTGAGGTTATTGTGACGTTATACTGATGCCGTGTTAATTACTAGTACCTCCGTTATGCTGAGAGGAAATAATAATACAGAGTACAAAACTTAATAGAATTTTTTTTTTTTATAAAAAATCACATAAATTATGTGCGAAATAAAAAGATATCACTGGCCTGGCATCAGGGGAGGATAAAAGATCTAACGAATGATATAAAACAAAAAGATAATCCACATACTTCAAAGTCAAGAATAAAAACGTTAAGTGTTTCATACATTCACCTTCATTACGACTCGAAAATACGCAAGATTTTCAGATAATTACGAAATATGTATAACACTTAGTTATGCTATCGTTATTTAGCGTTAGGATCTCTAATTGTCTATATGTCACTTGATAAGGCTTGCAAAATTTTTTTAAACCATCGTTATTTATTTACAGCCCTGTTTCACGTGGCTTGTCATATTTTATTGTATTTTACCCCGACTGTCTCGGTAGCTTATATTCATTTCCCTCCCTCCCACCTTCATCATTCCACCCCTGCCTGCTCTACACAGCCACCCACACCTCCAATTATACATCACCGGCCAATGTATAAAAAAACAAAATTCACATTCAAGCTCATTCATTTCTTTAACAATATAAACAAACTGCTAGCCATTTATATCAATTACACTGGATTCCAAAATAATTGCATAATATCAAATCATGTATATACAGATTATTCACGCGTAATAACTATTTTCAGCACTTCTATTTCCTTATGCATCTGACATGTTCTGATGGAAAAAAAGATTGGGGGGGAAGCTGGAATCAGTGCGCAAATCCGTGTATTGTGTCAAAAATTTAAGTGTCGGTGGCAGGTTTTACGGAGGCGGCGCTTGTACAGAAGCGTTACACGTCGTTACGCTGAAATGTAAGGTGTTATACGGCAGTTTTTACTGCGAGTATTTATGTTACAGCCGAAGGTAATACCTGTAGTCCTATGGTGGTGGTGGTGGTGGTATTGATGCTGATATTGATGGATGACAAAAAAATGATGGATTACAAAAATGGATCCCGTATGTGATAACCATACCCCCCCCCCCCCCCAACACACACCCAAATACACTCGCTCTGACCCCACACACCTGTCCAAAAACCTGTCTTTTCTGCCGCAAACACCAATTCCTCATTTAAAATATGCTCTACAGTGACACGCACGCACGCACGCACGCACGCACGCACGCACGCACGCACGCACGCACGCACAAAACCTTATCCCATACACCTGATCCCACACTCATAGCACGGGCAAAGACACACGCACACACACCTGTATTCTTGTCTACAGTAATTTCTTCGTTCCACCTTTTTTTCTTAATCCTCCAATAACATCATTTTTCTACTCGCCTCTTTTCACTTTCATTGCGACTGTATGTGACTGGATATCCTCTCCCTCTGTCTTTTTCCCTCTCTTTTTATCCCTGTACTTCCTGTCACTCATCACAAAAAACAATCCCCCATCTCCACCCAACCCTCTTCTATACCCCCTCCAACCCACACCATCATTACCTTGTATGTACCAGTCATCACGTCGCACCCTCTATCACAATATACGAAGGTAAGGGAAGGAAGAGTCCACCGCTTACCTGCGTAGTGACGAGATACTTGACTGAAATAATGGTGATAATGTCTGTACAAGAATGATGTCGAAAATAACAATAGCTGATTATGATTACAATTTTTAAAGACGAATATAGTTTTAACGTAGAAAAAAATATACCGTACACAATGGTCGAGAGAGAGAGAGAGAGAGAGAGAGAGAGAGAGAGAGAGAGAGAGAGAGAGAGAGAGAGAGAGAGAGAGAGAGAGAGAGAGAGAGAGAGAGAGAGAGAGAGAGAGAGAGAGAGTGTGTGTGTGTGTGTATGTATGTGAGGTGTGTGTGGGAGCGGCAGTTTGAATCTTCACCCGTTGCGTGTCAGAGCCTCAAACGGAATATTTCTTCCGTTGTAAATAAGATAAAAACTGGAGGGAGGGCGTTGCCAAACCTTTGATGAAGCCGGAGTGAGTGAGAGAGAGAGGGAAGGAAAGAGGGAGGGAGGGTGGGAGAGGTGATGATGCATCCCCAAAAGAAAATTAATTACTTAACTAAGAGTACGAAGGAGAGAAAATATACAAAATGAATAGACAGCGACGCATGAATAAAGTGAATGAATTTACAGACATAATGCGGGAAGAATGGATGGAATGAATGGTGCATGAATGTGATGAATGAGAAAGAGATAGAGGGATGGAGAAAGGGAGGGAGGAAGGGAGGGAGAGAAGGAAGAATATATATAATTACAGACGGTATCATCAAATATCCATACGAATGAATGACTGTCACAACTCGCAAGACAAGTCGCAAGAGGAGGACTGTATTACCGCGTCTTAAAGGGAATATGATTGAAAAAAAAGGATATTTATTCTCAAGAGTAAGAAAAAATGGCAATACTTTGCTCTTAAAGGGACATGTAGAGAGACATGTAGTGAGGAATTTCATAAAATATTATGATGCATTATACAGGACGCCCTGGATGACGGCCAGGACACTGTCGTGGTGGCCCTTGACATAGCGGGTGCCTTTGACAGGGCGTGGCACGGAGGCCTTCTCGAAAAACTCCGAGCAAAAGGCATCTAGGGTGACCTCCTGCTGCTCCTGGTGGACTACCTGCAGGGAAGAACCCTCCAGGTCGTCGTTAACGGGCAGGCCTCTGAGTCCCTGGCAGTGGAAGCATCAGTCCCACAGGGCTCTGTGCTGGGACCAGTCCTGTGGAACATCTACGTGGACGATCTTCTCCAGCAGCTGCCAGCAGTCTCGGCTTACGCTGATGACTGTACTCTCTCCTGCTCCTACCCGCGACATGACAGTGGGCGTGCTGCTGATGAGGTCAATCAACAGCTGAGTGTTATACAGGAGTGGGGTACAAGTTGGCAGGTGAACTTTGCTCCGGAGAAGACACAGGCAATGGTGGTTTCTCGGTCTCCCGCTGCCGGGCCAGCAGTGGAAGGGAGGCTGCGGTTTGGTGGCGTTCCTCTCCCACTCCAAGAAGCCGTCAAGGTTCTGGGAGTAGAGGTGGACCGAGAGCTAAGGTTTTACGGCCACATCAAACGCATTGCAAAAAAGGCCTCTCACAGTGTCTCTGCCCTGCGAAGGGTAGCCAGATTCCTCGACAGGGGAGGGAAGCTCTTGCTCTATAAGGCCCAGATACGGCCTTACTTAGAGTACGCCGCCCTCTCCTGGATGTCGTGTGCAGCCTCGCACACTCGGAGGCTGGACAGCATCCAGCGTCGAGCCCTGCGACTGGTGGATGCTGCACACCCCCCAGACCCCCCAGACACACCAGCCCTATTCGAGCCGGTGAGTCCTCTCGACTCACTGGAACACCGCCGGGATGTCGCGGCGCTTGTGGTATTCCACAAGGCACAGGGAGTGCCACACCTGGCTGGGTTACGACAGCCTCCGAGAGTCGCCACGCGAAGCACGAGAACGGTGCTTACCAGTGGTGATGCAGTGGAGGTGCCGCGTTCCCGTGCCAGCCAGCACCAACGCACCTTTGTGGGCCGCGTCTCCAGGATGTGGATCATTTTCACGGCCGCTGTCCCTCACATCCAGGAGATGAACACCCAAGTGTAAAGTTGGCGGCCAATCGGTGGAGACTGTTGAAGCCCACCCCGCTGAGGTTAGTGATACTGTGACACTAGTGACAGCAACGGTGCCTCAACAAACACTTTAGTGATGCATAAATGTATATAATGTTACTTTTTAGGTTTTTATATTTATGTGTAAATTGCCCTTAAGATAGGTAGCACACGACAATGCATCTTTGGGCTTTAGTTATATGTATGTTTAAAATTAAAAAAAATAAAAATAAAAAAAGAGAGAGAGAGAGAGAGAGAGAGAGAGAGAGAGAGAGAGAGAGAGAGAGAGAGAGAGAGAGAGAGAGAGAGAGAGAGAGAGAGAGAGAGAGGCTCATATCAACTGGGATGAGGGGTTAGAGTGAAAAGCAGACGGATGAAGGACGAGAAAGATGGGAGGTAATTGGGATGAGGGAAGGTGAGCCATGAGACACTAATACGATAACATGAGAGGAAAGCGCGGCGGTGAGGGGAAGGTGAGAAGAGTTGAAGAGAACTGTGGAGGGAGAGGAGACAAGGAGAGTGGTCAGTATGGGAGGAGGAGGAGAAGGAGGAGGAAGAGGCTACGATGTTAAAGCACTACGCAAAGAATTACCTAAGAGTTACTAACTACTGTGCTTCAAATACGTGAAACAGAAAGACAACGAAGAGATACCATAGACAAACGGAAGGACATAGAACAGAGACAAGAACAATGACAGACAGACGGACAAAAACAGCCACATAAATGGATAGACAGACGTATAAAAGGAAAAGTTTTTAGCATGACAGTGCAGGTTTTCTATCGATCCTTCAAGCAGGAGTCTGTGTTGCTTCACCTGATGACTCAACACGGATGTAAAATCAACGGAGACTAGAACTTGACTTAAATAAATATAAAGTCATATATATATATATATATATATATATATATATATATATTATAATATAAGCGAAAGTGTGTGTGTCTGTCTGTCTGTCCGCGATAGGTGCCTCCCCCCGTGGCGCAATCCCATCATATGTCACAGTTTTGGAACCAGCTCGACCAGGGGAAGGTTTTAAGCCCACTTATGAGATGATCTGATCACTTTTTCTCCTTGTTTTTAGTAGCCTATTAGCGAGAATTGTGAACAAAAATGTGGGTTGCGAGAATTGAGGAAACCTTGATGTAGGGTGATCTGTATTGGGTGAGTGAATTGGTGGGGCGATGGGTAATGGGTGTGGGGTGATGGGTGAGTGAATGGGTGGGGGGTGATGGGTTGGGGGTGATGGGTGATAGGTGAGGAAATAGGTGGGGGGTGATGGGTAATGGGTTAGTGAATGGGTGTGTGGTGATGTTTAATGGGTGAGTGAATGGGTGGGGGGTGATGGGTAATGGGTGAGTGAATGGGTGGGGGGAATACATACATTTCTACATCCATGATTTCAGGAAAGTTAGAAGGGGCAATATGGAGAGTCTGTGTTTGGTGGGCCGAAGGCCCACCAATAGCCAACCCTCCGCAGGAGCTAGCCAAAAAGGCCGCCCGGAGGGCGGCTTTGCGGCTAGTATATATATATATATTAGGGTGGTCCTTCGTGATGGGTAAATTTTCGAATTAATTTATGTTAAGCTCCAGCCCTCGGAATTCGTTGGAATAGTCGAGAAAACTCTCCATGTGTATTTTTTTCAAATTCCAACAACATTTACCCCTCCCTCATCGACCTTGAAGTTTAGCCTCAGTTTCTCGGGGCGGCTGACATTAGAATGACGACGTATCGGCCTGTGCTGAGCTTTGAAACGTTCCTGTAATGTCAAATCGTCTCTTTTGATGTGATACGTCGATCTGTGTGTTTGTGTATTATGTGTAATGTGTATTTCTTGTTCTTCTCACGACCCCCCTAACATTGTTTTTTTTCTTCAGGTTGAGTCATCACTCATCAATCTATCATTCTATCAAGCATGGCAGCAGTGAACCGTCGCTATTGTATTGCTCCGTTGCAAAACATTGCCGGGTCTCAACTTCCCTCGGAAGAAGAAGTGCTGGGACTGTTGATATGCCGAATCGAGGTCGAGAAGAAGTCTGTGCGGGAGGCGGCCAACGATGCCATGAAAATTGTCATTGAGCTCTGGTTGAAGGCCAGGATCCCATTCCAGCGAAAGGACACCATCCTGGCAAAGATTGAAAAACTCCATAAGGAGTTTGGAAAGGTCAAGCGGAACAATGGGGGAGCTGGCTCTCAAGCGGTGCGTGAGGAAGCTTTCAAAAAGCGGACGAAGAATCTCTTCGATGTCGCCGCCACCAATGTCCTGGACGTCCTCACGAATGAGGAGGATAAGGCATTTTTGCTAGCTCAGCGCTAACCCGGACGCCGTGGACAGCTGGGATCTGTCGACACAGCTTCGTCTGAGTGTCTTGCTTCACTTCTTCCTTACTTTTGTCATATTTAAAAACTGGTCAAGCGTTCTAAAACCAATATGCTTCGGCCTAATATTTTGGAATTAAGAATGTAAAAAAAAATCACATTGGTTTCTTAAAGCTGCCCTTTGCAATCTACACCACAACATAAATTAACCACTGCCATTATCACCATCACCACCACTACCACAACCATTACTCATTACACTCACAATAGTGTCAAGAGAGATTTAAAGGTCAACAGGTCACGGACGCTTGTCTCTCGATCTGTATATTTCGTGGAGCAACTAAGGTAGGGAGATAGGGAGACAGGGAGGATAACAGGCAGGCAGACAGGGAGACAGGCATTCAATTTTTTATTCATTCAGGCAGACTATTTCAAGCAGTAACAAACATGAAAAACACTTATAGGAACCAGAAGGGTTATTCATCCCATGGAGCAAACCATCGTCAAATATAACACCTTTAATAGTCAGACTGTTACTAAGCCAATGACAGTACTTGTGAGTCGGTCAGTCAGCCAACCAGTCAGTCAGTCAGTCATTTAGCCAGGTAGTCAGCCAACCAGTCAGTCACAGTCAGTTAGCCAACCAATCAATCAGTCCGTCAACCAGTCGGTCAGTCACTTAGTCAGTTAGTCAGCGAACCAGTCAGTCAGTCATTCAATCAGCTAACCAGTCAGTCAGCCAGCCAGCAAACCAGTCAGTCAGTCAGCCAAACAGTCAGTCAGCCAATCAGTCAGCCATTCAGTCAATCAGTCAGTCAGTCAGTCAGTCTGTCAGTCAGTTATTCAGCCAACCAGTCAGTCACCCAGCCAGACATGTAGCCAGCTTGTCAGTCAATCGGCCGCGTGTGACAGACAGCCGAGGGAGAGAGAGAGGGGTGAGACATCATTAATTAGCAGCAATTCAATAACAACGGTCGACGCCAACCTCCCCGCCAACACTTCGCCAGTCTCGCCAATTTTTATCTACGACTGTAATCTTATTCCGAGACTTCTTATTTTTTCCAGCAACAGCTCTATCGACCGGATAATTATAATAAAATAAACAATATTTGTTCAATCCTACTTCCTCACTTTTATAGTTACTTTAATAGCAGTGATGAGAGATCCCTTCAACTGCTCCTCTTCATATATCTGCATATCCCAGCTTGTGTTTTCTAGCTTGTTTACCAGCATGATATATATTATTAACTTTTTGCTCATAATTTCCATTCATATAAGCGGTCGTACGAATGTTTGGAGGGTTGAAATTGCTTTTGCTAAATAATCATCTTTAATTTACATGGTAATGAGTACTCTATGCTGTCAGGCACTCCAAATATACAAATTGCTTTAAAGTTCACATTTTCTTGTCCTTTACCTGCCTCCGAATTTCCCACCACTTATAATATTCTCTCTTTTGGGTTATCTGATGATTTACGTAACGAGACCCTAAAAACTCAGTTAATTCCTATCGCTCCCAGGTATATAAATGTTGTGAATATTATCCGGCACACTTGTTGTGCCTATTCTCAACTGTATTTACAATCGTTTACTTTTATTTTCATTCTTAATCACTCGTCACCCTTTACAGAACAGCTGCACCATCTGCAGCGCGACTCCTCATTTTCAGAAGCTGGTTTTACCCCTTTAAATCTGCCAAACCTTTCCCTCCATCTGCCTTTCAGTTGAGTCACACAAAGCACAATAACATCTGGATACACTTCATGCATAATTTCACCCCATCAACATCGTATCATACAAGTGGACACTATAGACTTGAGTTTATTCTGTTTGATTTTCGCTTTATGTAGTAGATAAAAACATAAAGGTTTTATGTCAATCCCTGCGCTCTATTCTTAAGGTAATCTGGAGACATTCATTCTAGGTCCGAGGCTTGTAATTGGCTGGGATATTAACCAATCAGTGTCATTCTACGATGACGTGATAATCCCTAATAAGGCAATATAAAATTATGAGAAAAAAGAATAACAACAATAATAGTAATAATAATAATCAATATATAGCCATCAATGCCAAAACAATTAAGTAAAAAAAAATAAAACCAAAACAAGAAATACAAAATAATAATTATATAATAAAACCAAGCGAACCAACCACCGGCCGACCGTTCGAGCCTCAGCGGACCAATCAGGGAGCATCTGGTGCCCGGCAATAAGCGGCTTGGGGCAATAATAAAAAGTGGCTAAGTACAAACCCGCCGCCGCGCCGCTACTTCCATCATGCGGCCGCGAGGGAAGGAGTGAAGATGGAGCAGCAAAGTGTATAAACAATGGATGGATGGAGGTCAGGCGACATCCACATCCTTTGCATCGGGTCTCCCATTTGACATATTGACATTCATTTGATGTTCTCTCTCGTCTCCTCGTCTCTCTCTCTCTTCTCTCTATCTCTCTCTTCGTCTCTCTTTCTCCCCTCTCTCTCCTCTCTCACCTACATCTCCTCTCACATCCTCTCCGCGGCTCTTCTCGTTCTTCTCTACTCTCCTCTCTCTCTTCTTCTCTCTCTCGTATT
>JACEEZ010025466.1:119264-121764 GCA_016584305.1 Chionoecetes opilio
TCACAAACCTCCGGCTAACACCCGGTACCCATTCACTGCTGGTTGGACAGGGGCTCGAGTTTTAAGAAGACCGCCCGTCTGTCTTCGCTCCGCCCGGGGATCGAACCCGGGACTTCTCGGTTGTGAGCCGCGCGTGCTAACCCTTACACTACGGAGTTCCCCATGTGTGTGTGTGTGTGTGTGTGTGTGTGTGTGTGTATGTGTGTGTGAATAGAATAGAATAGAATAGAATAGAATAGAATTTATTATTGCTCAGACTTTATAAATAAAGTATGGAGCACAGCTCCTATAAGATACAATACATTTGGCAGGACATTTTAAACGATACCAATAAGATAAGTGTGCATACATGCACATACAGATAAGCACTACGTAAACTAAAAGTTAGGAGAAATCCAATTGTCAATTTCCAAAACTAAGTGACATAGAAAAATATAAATAAAGATAACTAATAATCAGATAAAACTTGTTAGCTTATCTAAACATGCTCAAAATTAATCGGGATGAATAATGACAAGTTCTTAAAAATTCACACTGGTACTTTGCATTAACGCAACATACTTTAAATGCGTTGGCCTAATTGTGTAGTATTTCGGGAAATATACATATCCCGCAGCCTTACAATTTCCTCGTTAGTACATTCGAATAGGACATGAAATTCATCCCCTACAACATTAGCAATACACTTGCTACCCAAAGACGATCTTCTCTGTGTACACCTGTGTATCTACCAACATTATTGGTAGTCTATTTTTGGCTTGTTTGAATCTGGGTTCCCTGGATGCGAATACTTTTCGGTAGTTTGACGGGTACACCTCCATACCATAAATCTGCTTAAATATATTGTAGTTACTGCATAACGATTTTGTTGATAAATTATGATGCCAGGTAGTAATCCACTGATCCCTTAATCTCACTTCAACTGCTTTCTTAAACCATGTAGTGTTGGGCACATTTTGTGATAACCACATCCCTGACATACCACAATCATTACAAATATTCTTAATGCAGGCAACCCATGGAGAAAGAAGTGTATAACCCTAACATATCCCAAAAGCAACAAACATTGATACATTTTATAGCATAATTTTGTGTTTTTACCTGAAATTAGCCGAGACCAGTAACCTAACATTCTGCACTTTATATGAATTTCCAGTGGTTCACCATATACCATATCATTGCTAGTGTTTTTATGAACACACAACATCTGTTTTAAGAATTTTAAGTGTAATATCTCTAGCTCTCTAATCCTATAGTCTCCCTAAATTTCAGCTGCATAGGTCAGTACTGGTAACAACATGGTATTAAATAATTCCAACTGATATCAACTGGCAAGTCAAACTTTCTACATTTACCTATTAGGAATACATTGCTCTAGTTTTCTTGTTTTTCAAATCTAGCTCTCCTTTTACGGAAACCTGCCATTGTAATTAAATAATACACCAAGATACTTGTAATCTTCTACCCCTCAACTTTTTCATAACCAAATTCAAATTTATAATTACTTAGATGAGTTTTTCCCCTACGAAAAACCACTATTTTGTTTTGTTACAATTAATCTTTAAATTTTCCCCTCATTACAGTAAGTATACAATGCTATCAGAGCCTGCTTCATTCCTTCCTCACTGTCACACAATATAATTGTATCATCTGCGTACATTAGAACAAAAAGGTTCAATGTGAGTGTATTGTGTTGTGGTATACATGGTCCAGGGTAAATATTCTTCACTGTGAGTGTAATATTGTTCATAGAAATGTGCTGTGCTCCAGCACAATCCTAGAATCTGATCAAATAGTCCAGTTTAAGTTTTTTCCAATCAGGAGAAGTAATACCTACTTTTTGTAGATCATCAGGATTATTTAGACCACAGGCCTGCCACCACTAGTGAGCCAGGCCAGGTAATCTCCCTCCCTTGTGGAAAAACATTTTTCACTGCCTTCCTGTTCTTTAACCAGACTCAACATTTTGGCCCTTAGGGAGGTTAAGTCGTCATTTATGTACACCTTCCTTTGCCTGTCTGAGCTTTTTCTTGTTACTCATTATTTCATTTTTTTTCTTGCTATGACAAAATCTCACAATCACTGGCCTACCTCCTTCTCTAGGCTTTCCCAACCGATGTGTAACTGATATTTCATCTGGTTTGAGTTTCACACCGATGTTGTCAGCAAGCTCAACGATCTTGGCTTCCAGCACTTCCTCAGACTCGTCCTCGTCGAGCCCAGATATGCGTAAGTTGTCCCTCCGAGAGTACTGCTCCAGCTTGTCATTTTCGTACTTATTCAGAAGGCAGTACCGTTGCATTTCGTTAGCCCTGCTTTCCATCTTGTCAGTAAAGTCTTTGAGAGCAGTGGTTACAGCTGTAGACACAGCTACTGATATTATGTTAGCCAGGCTGGGCAGAATCACAGCAGCTACCTCCTTGGCTGTTTTGTTTGAGCTGCTCCTGCTCTCCCTTCCTTCAATATTGCTGGATATATTCGCAAGCTCCTCATCTACCTT
>JACEEZ010025466.1:129264-139264 GCA_016584305.1 Chionoecetes opilio
ATGTTTCAATGAATTTTTGTTGATGG
Organism: Chionoecetes opilio; assembly: GCA_016584305.1. NCBI lineage: Eukaryota > Metazoa > Arthropoda > Malacostraca > Decapoda > Majidae > Chionoecetes > Chionoecetes opilio. The sequence continues at coordinate 129,291 of JACEEZ010025466.1, forward strand.
TCGATTATCTTGAAACCATCATCTAGACGTACTGACAGTTGCTTCACTTCAGCCTGAACCTTCTGCAGCTGGTTCATCTCCTATCTGAGCTGTTTTAGTTCATCAAGTAACAAAGCATTGGTTGGTTGATCTTCACTTTCGGCAGTTATCATTGCTCCTAAAGCCTCCTTTAACTGAACATTTGTTAGCTTGTTTATCTGGGGCTGAGATAACGACCTTATGGTATCTGCATCATTGTAAGAGGGCATGGTTGTAGTTTCCCTTGCGAACCTCACTTGTGGTTCACACACCGTCTCAGTAACCATGGCAACGAAACTTTATACTGCGCATGCGCAGACTCAGGAGGCAGATACCAGAGGGGGCCAAAGAAACTCAGCTGGCCAATATATCCAACTCTGATGTATCTTTGCTTAGTTATTCTACTGTACAGACATCCACTATACCTTCATAACTTTGTTTAATCCACACTGAGGTCCGTACTGTCAGTTCTCGTAGATAAATATGGCCAAAAAGGAGGAGTGACTTGCCGACCTGTTTACGTGCCTGTAGCGCCCTCTACCACCTCTACCTACTTACCTACACACACACATACACACACACACACAGACACACACACCAAATAAGCGTCATCATTAAAAACTCTGTCAATCATTGAATTGTCACCTTTACTATTTTTCCACACCTTGCACTCTATGGCTCTCTGGGTAAGTAATCATGAGCCAGGAAAAATAAACCAGAAGAACCACCGTGGAATGTATCTTCTGCTATGATTTTTCATTTCACTTTCTCTTATTTATTGATGAGAATCTATGAGAATATAAAGTATCACCTTTAGTGATACTGGTTCCGGAATTAAAGGTCTTCGAAAGAAACAGTAGAAAGTTCACTCATTATTTTGTGATTACGAACAGGTATAGACTAAAAAAAACTTATATTAGAGAAGTAATAAATAAGTAGCCATAAACTTTCAGAGGTAAAGCAATTCATAATACTGCTGAAAAAAGGATACACACACATGAAATGAAATCACACAAAAAAAATACCAAAACACACGGAAAGAAAACACGTCATCCATCATATACAGAAAAAAATATATGAACAGAAAAACAAAGCCTTCAAACACATGGCAAATGTAAACGCGGCAGAAAAATTGTCATAATCAATCTTCTTTTTCTTAAGAAATCAAAGAGAGAGAGAGAGAGAGAGAGAGAGAGAGAGAGAGAGAGAGAGAGAGAGAGAGAGAGAGAGAGGAGAGAGAGAGAGAGAGAGAGAGAAAAAAAAAAAAAGAGAGAGTGAGACGGAGTAAAAAATACTTCCTCCCCCCTCCCCTTCCCATCGACTGGCGGCGCTGCACATCATATTGAACTAATGAGACTTGATGACTTTGTTCTGTATCTCAAAGTCGCGTGTTCCTGAGCCATTCCTCATCCCCAGCTGAGAATGAGAAGCGCAATGGTGGAAGAAGGGGGGGAAGGGAGGGGGGGAATGACGGAAGAGGGAAGAGTAAAGGGAAGAAACAGGGAGGATAATGGGACTTTACAACGTTGTGAGTCCAATATCCTCTTTACTCCCTTCTCCTCATCCACCTTCCCCGTCCATTCTCTCTTCTTCTTCCTCATTCTGCTCTTTATTATTTCCCTTATACTATATTACCTATTAGTACTTATTACCTATATCTCTATTATTTTTCCCTCTACTACCCCCTCTTCCACTACCTCTCTAACTCGCGCCGGTTTGCTGTATGGGTTAAATAAGTAAGCTACGTATGTGAGGACAAAGAAGTTTATATTAGAAAAAACTATTATTAAACAAAATTCTAGAAAAAAAAGCGCAGGTGAAATAGATTGTTAGTGTTGATATTTGAGAAGGTTCTCCAGGTAACCTTATGTGATATTCTCTCTCTCTCTCTTTATGTGTGTGTGTGTGTGTGTGTGTGTGTGTGTGTGTGTGTGTGTGTGTGTGTGTGTGTGTGTGTGTGTGTGTGTGTGTGTGTGTGTGTGTGTGTGTGTGTGTGTGTGTGTGTGTGTGTGTGTGTGTATTCATCTAGTTGTTTTCATCTATTTGTATTGTACAGGGCCTCAACAACGCTCGTATGGCCCCGTCTCCTTATCAACAATTTTGTATCATTCATCCTTAGTGTTTAGTGTTGGCCGACGCCATCACCCCGGGAGGCGGGTCACAAACCCCCGGCTAACACCCGGTACCCATTCACTGCTGGATGGATAGGGGCTAGGGTTTTAAGAAGGCCGCCCGTCTGTCTTCGCTCCGCCCGGGTATTGAACCCAGGACTTATCGGTTGTGAGCCGAGAGTGCTAACCGCTACACTACGGAGTTCCCCGTAGACACACACACACACACACACACACACACACACACACACACACACACACACACACACACACACACACACACAACCACTATGGGTACTCCGTGGTGTAGGGGAAGCACGCTCGGGTCAAACCGAGAAGTCCCGGGTTCGATCCCGGGCGGAGCGGAAACAGATGGGTTGTTTCCTTAAAACCCGAGCCCCTGTCCACCCAGCAGTGAATGGGTACCGGGTGTTAGCCGGGGTTTGTGACCTGTTCTCCGGGGTGCTGGCTTCGGCCAACACAAAGCACTAAGGATGAATGATAAAAATGTTGATATGGAGACGGGGCCACACGAGCATTGCTCTGGCCCTGTAAAATAGAACTAGATGAATGCACACACACACACACACACATGAAATCACAAACAAAAATATATTCCAAAATACACGGAAAGAAAACATGTCATCCATCAAATACAGGAAAAAAATATAAGAACAGAAATACAAAGCCTTCAATCACATGGCAAATAAAAACGAGGCGGAAAAATAGTCATAATCCATCTACTTGCTTCTTAAAAAATAAGAGAGAGAGAGAGAGAGAGAGAGAGAGAGAGAGAGAGAGAGAGAGAGAGAGAGAGAGAGAGAGAGAGAGAGAGAGAGAGAGAGAGAGAAAAAAAAATACGTCCTCTCTTCTCCCCTTACCATCGACTAGTGGGGCTGCACATAATATTGAATTAATGAGACTTGATGACGTTCTTCTGTATCTCAAAGTCGCGTGTTCCTGAGCCATTCCTCATCCCCGGCTGTGTATGAGAAGCGCAATGGTGGAAGAAGGGGGGGGAGGGAGGGGGGGAATGACGGGGGAGGGAAGAGAAAAGGGAAGGAACAGGGAGGCTACTGGGACTTTACAGCGTTGTGAGTCAGAGACCCTCTTTCCTCCCTCTTTCTCACCCATCTTCCTCGTCCTTTTTCTTTTCGTTTTCCTCATTTTCCTTTCTATTATCTTTTTATTACTATATTACCTATTAGTACTTATTACCTATATATCTATTATTTTCCCCTCTCCTATATACCCCCTCCTATACTACCTCTCTAACTCGTGCCGGTTTGCTGGATGGGATAAATTTGTAACCTACCTATGTAATGTAGGGAAGATGAAGTTTACATTATAAAAAAATAATAAATTAACAAAAATCGAAGGTGAAATGGAATTTTTTGTGTTGATATTTGAGAATGTTCTCCAGGTAACCTTTGGAGATTTAGTTTTCTCTCTCTCTCTTTTTGTGTATTCATCTAGTTGTATTCATCTAGTTGTATTTTACAGGGCCTGAGCAACGCTCGTGTGGCCCCTCCTCCTCATCAACCTTTTTATCATTCATCCTTAGTGCTTTGTGTTGGCCGAAGCCAGCACCCCGGGAGGGGGTCACAAACTCCCGGCTAACACCCGGTACCCATTCACTGCTGGGTGGACAGGGGCTCGGGTTTTAAGAAGACCGCCTGTCTGTCTTCGCTCTGCCCGGGGATCGAACCCGGGACTTCTCGGTTGTGAGCCGAGCGTGCTATCCCTTACACTACGGAGTTCCCCAAACGTGTGTGTGTGTGTGTGTGTGTATGTGTGTGTATGTGTGTGTATGTGTTGTGTATGTGTGTGTGTGTGTGTGTGTGTTTTCGCTTGTTTACGCTAATGAATCATGGATCAAAGACATCCTGTATATATGATATTGATGTGGGATAATGTATGAGAGGAAGAAGAGGAGGAGGAAGAAGAGGAGAGTGGTATGGCAGAAGCGGAAACAGTGACGGATCACTAAAAAAAACATCAACAAAAATATAAAACAGGGAAGATCAACCCCCATCAAAAAAGAAAATCTGAACTACAATAATAAGAAATACAGGGAATATAGCAAGCGAACGAAAACGCGGTAGCAACAATAATCCGCCAAACAAACAAATAAACAAAACGTTACCACAAAACAAGGCGAGAAAAAATAAAAACAAAGCAGCAGTGAATGAATTAATTGTGTTAGCGTTATCCACGGTACTTGCCTCCCCTCTGAGCCTCACAAGGGGAAAAATAAGGGGTAGGTCTTGATTTTTTTCTCTCTCCCTCCACACAAAAACATGGTGTGAATACTTAACGTTGTTGTTTATACCACTTGCCTTATTATTTTTTTCGTTGGGTATCATTGCTATATTCTATTTGTTTTCATGGACATCACTTTGTTGTTATTACGGTACATTTAGTTTTGATGTTTAGCTTATTTTCCAGTCAATTGTAAGATATTGTAGTTTGACCTGGGATAGAGAGATAAAGAGAGAGAGATAATCAATAAAGATAGATAGGTAGATACCGATATATTGGTGTATATAGGAAGAATTGATAGATTGACAAAAGCAAAGATTAGAAGAAGCAATTCAGAGCATTTGTGTATAGAAAAACTTTGGAGGAAAATACAGTTGGTTCTCATCACTTCATAAAAGATTTCAAGTCAAAAAGTAATCCTGCAGCATGTGAGGGGGAAGGAAAAATAAAGAAATGGATGCAAAAGGAGGGAAGGAAGAAAGAGGGAAGAAGATTGGGATTACGTGAGGAGATAGAGAAAAGGAAAAAAAATTGTCGCATGGATAAAAAGAATGATCATGTTGAAATTATGAAACCAAGAGAAGGAGGGAATCCGAAGAAGAAAAGAAGGAAGAGGAAGAGGAGAATGATTAGTATAAGGAGACGAGGGGATCTAGAGCAAGGAAACTTTGTGTTATTTAAGGGAGGAGAGAGAGAGAGAGAGAGAGAGAGAGAGAGAGAGAGAGAGAGAGAGAGAGAGAGAGAGGAGAGAGAGAGAGAGAGGAGAGAGAGAGAGAGAGAGAGAGGGGGGGGGAGGATAGTAAGGGTTAGGTGGGGTAGGATGAGAGGAGGGAATGGAAAGCCGCATCAACTCAGGTGTTACCAGAAGGTCAGGTAAGCGAGGAAAAGATGTGTTAGGCTAGAGCGAGAAGGGTGTGCTGGGCCGGTGTGAGGAGGCCGTGTGTTCTGGTTGGGTAGCGTAGCTGTGTAAGCAAAGGGCGGGGTGTAGCAACGCCTGGACACATACATATGCAGAGAAGAAAGGTAGCGCTTGCGACAGGAGGGAATTGAGGGTAAAGGCGAGGAACAAGGGAAAGAAAACAAGGGTCACGAGTGAACCGATGGAAAGAAAAAGAGGAATAAGGGTTGACAAAAGAGAAGAGGGAAGAAGGTCTAGAAACTGCACGGTTATGTGAATACAGGAGGGAAAGAAAAGGAAAGAAGGTAGGAAGTACAAGGAGACGATAGAAATGCTCATAGAAATTGCAAGACCAAAATGGGAGACACTAAGAAAGGCGCATATGAGGCTGGGCAGTGAGAGCGGGTTGTGAAGGGCCCGGCAATAACTATATGATAAAATGAGAACGGCTGAAGGTGCTCGAGAGCGAATAGGGAATGAACGAGACGATGGAAGAGCATCCCCCAAGGATAAAACACGTGGAGGAAGAGGTTACAATAATAAGGTAAGTAAGTAGAGAGAGAGAGAGAGCTTTCTGTAATATATATATATATATATATATATATTACAGAAAGAGAGAGAGAGAGACAGAGAGAGAGAGAGAGAGATATCTTTCTGTAATATATATATATATATATATATATATATCTTGATGTTTCAGGGTGACAAAGACACTCGTCATACTTGGGGCTGTTTATGCGCAACGTTTCGCCAAGGCACTTGGCATCATCAGGCTAAAAATAGTTAAAAATTTAATATATTGCCATGTTAAAAAGCGAACATCTAAAAATTAATTCTAAGCAACAATAAAATATTCCTATATTATCTAAAATTACTAACTAATAAATAAAATATAATTTGTACTTAACGGACCTTGGTGTGTATGCTGTCTGAGTTGGTAGAGGACTGAATGAACACTAGTTTCGTGGGTAACATTTCAGCTTGTGTGGGGCGATCGAACCGAGAGTCGGGCAATCGAAACAGTGGTAGTCATTTGAGTATATGTAGTTGGTGTGAAATGACTTGGTTATTAATCAGGGGACAAATGCTTGATGTGTATAGCTTCTAATAATTTAGTGTCACTAGGGTAGTGTGCCTTGGATAGGATACTAAAGTCATTCATAGAAAAAGGGTGATCTAAATCATGTGGGTGTGAGCGGATTGCAGATTGCGAAGGTGAAGAAATGGGTCGACCAGTACGTGCAGAAACACCTTTATGCTCAGAAAGCCTAAGGGTTAGATTCCTTGTCGTCTCGCCGACGTATCTAGCGTTACAGCTAGAACATTTGAATTCGTAAATTATGTTAGAAATAAGGGCTTTAGGTATAGAGTCTTTATATTTGAAATGAGTTCTTAAGGTAAATGAATTAGTAAAAATAAATTAAAATTTTGAGTTAGGAAGATGTGACTTAAGTAGCTCATTGAGTTTTTTCCGAATGGTGTAACTGAGATGGCCGTAAAATGGGAGTTTGTGGAGGGTGTGTGTGTGTGTGTGTGTGTGTGTGTGTGTGACATTATTAATAATTATGATGTGTTGTTAGTGGGTTGTGAGTGGGTTAGGGGTTGTGAGGGGTTTTGCGTGGTTTATAGATTTTATGAGTGGTTATGATGTGTTGTGAGTGGGTTATGAGTAGTTATTATTTGTTGTGAGTGGGTTATGATGTGTTGTGAGTGGGTTATGAGTAGTTATGATTTGTTGTGAGTGGGTTATGAGTAGTTATGATTTGTTGTGAGTGGGTTATGACGTGTTGTGAGTGGGTTAAGAGGTGTTATGAGTTATAAATGAGTAGGTTATTAGGTGTTGTGACCTGTGAGTGGGTTGTGAGGTGAGTGAAATCCGAAACGCATCATTAACCTTACCTCATACGGTTTTAATCACCTCACACACACACGCACACACACGTAACATTCATCACCACTGTTACATATCCAAAAATTACGTGCCAGTTTCGCGAAGCCACGAAATTCTACTTCGGCCACTAACCCACCTCCCCCCCATAAACCTCCCTCCTCCCACAACCCTCTCCTCCCACAACCCCCTCCCCCACAACCCCTTCCTCCACCTCACCGTAACCTCATTTCACACCCTTTCAACCCCCTACACTCATCTCCACTAACCTCAACATCTCCATAACAGCCTCTTCTTTACTTCCGATATACTCCTATCATCTCCACTCATCTCCTATAGTTTTTTCTTTCACTCCTATGTAAACTACGTCACTAACAGCGACTTTCTATTAGGAACTGAAAATCTACGAAAATTCGCTTCGATATCCTTCCTGGTTACCTAGTGAACAGTAAAGTTGAAAAAAGGCCCTCCGACTTAAGGGCCCTTGTGCAACAGGCCGATATTCCATGCGCAGTCCAGATTTACAGTGGTCTATGAATGATGATATAATATAATGGAAGAGAAGGAAGAAGAGTAAGAGGAAGAGGAGGAAAGCGGTAGGGCGGAGGCGGAAACAGAGACGGATCTAGTAAAAAAACAAGCTAAACAAAACATAATCAGGGAAGATCTATCCCCTGCAAAAACGAAAAATCTGAACTACAACAATAAGAAATACAGGGAATATAGCAAGTGAAAGAAAACGCGGTAGCAACAACAATACGCCAAACATACAAATAAACAAAACGTTCCGACAAAAAATGGCGAGAAAAAACAAAAAACAAAGCAAAAGTGAATGAATTAATTGTGTTAGCGTTTTCCACGGTACTTGCCTTCCCTCTGTGCCTTTTAAGGGGAAAAAATACTAGGTATTTTACTAGGATACTAGGATACTTTTTACTAGAATACCAGGATTGTTTTATCCCTTCCTCCACACAATAACAAGATGATGTGAATACTTAATGTTGTTGTTTATACCACTTGCCTCATTCATTTTTTCGTTGTTGTCATTAGTTTGCTGTATTTTATTTGTTTACATGAACTTTGTTGTTATTATTTTACATTTTGTCTTGACGTTTACCATATTTTCCAGTCAATTATAAGATATTCAAATTTGACTTGCGAGAGAGAGAGAGAGAGAGAGAGAGAGAGAGAGAGAGAGAGAGAGAGAGAGAGGAGAGAGAGGGGGAGAGAGGGGGAGAGAGAGAGAAGAGAGGAGAGGAGAGAGGAGAGAGAGAGAGAGGAGAGAGGAGAGAGAGAGAGGAGAGGGGAGAGAGAGAGAGAGAGAGCCGTCCTCATCTCCCGCAGGAAGATGCAGTCAACTGGACCAACACGCCCATTCTCCTGGAAGGCAGAAAAATACACCTCCAGGAATCAGTCAACATTCTAGGGGTGGAGTTCGACTCTGGCCTCACATACACCAGCCACGTCAGGAAGGTCGCCAAGGATGCTCCCTGGAAACTGAGCTGCATCCGACGCGGCGCGCACCTCCTGGACGCTTAGGGAGTCGGCACACTCTACAAGTCACAAGTCCGCTCCCTGATGGAATACTCGCACCTCGCATGGTCCTTCTGCCCCCCGTCATACCTCCGCCTCCTTGACCGGGTTCAAGCCAGAGCCCAGCGGCTGGCCCGGCTGAAAGCCCCTGAGGCTGCTGCACAGATCATTCAACCTCTCCAGCAGCGGCGTGACGTGGCAAGCATGTGCGTCATGTACAAGGCTCACAGGTGCACTCCCAACTAGCAGAGCTGCCCCCTCAACCCAGGGGCCAGGCCCTCCCATTCTACCCGTTTGGCCCCCACAACATCGACCATAAAGTGACTGTGCACTTCGCGAGGAGGGGAACATTCCCCTCCGCCCTTCCTACCCCCCCGCTATGGTCGACTCGGGAACCCCTTGGTGCGCCAGACCGAGCTGCACCTCACCACTTCCATGCAGCCTTCAAATCGGGCGTAAATGTCTGGCTGCAAGCGGAGCTAACGCAATAGATGCATGTAATAAAAATAATGACTAAATATTTGTATTTTAAGATTAATGTTATACATTAGTATAATTTCTTTATATATATGTGTATCAATATATTAGTATACTTTCTTTATATAATGTGTATTAGCGTATAGTCGTTAGTATAATGTCTTAATCACTCGTGTATCAGGATTATTTCATAGTAGAGAACTGCTGTACTTTTTCCATATTATTTGTATAATTTTGTCATGAATAAAATATAACACAAAAACTGGAAGATGACCTTGCAAACCCCGTCCCTTTTGGTCAATTTTGTTTAAAAAAAAAAAAAAAAAAAAAAAAAAAAAAAAAAGAGAGAGAGAGAGAGAGAGAGAGAACCACAAGGCAAACAGACGAGACAATAGGCGCAGACAAAGAGAGACGCATCATAAGGAGAGACAGAGATAGCGAAAATTCTAAGAAAATCATCTTGCTCCCCGCCCCCCTCAAGGCACCGTGCCAGATATCTACATTAAGCATCTTGTTCAGAGGTAAGTTTCCGGGGTTAGAGAAGGGATAATAGCCTCCAGGATTTAGGTGGTGGGAGGAAGGGTCCAGGTCTCTTGGAGGAACCGTCTCTGCTGATCCCTCGAGGTAGATTTAGGTAGAAGGCTAAAGAAATAAAGTAATTGGATGAGTAGGAAATTGTGCTTATAATATATGGAAATGCTAAGCCTTTTTATATGCCGTGATATTCTTTTTTTATATATCATCATTGTTCTTATCTTACTGGTGTTGGTGTCGGTGTTGGTGGTGG
>JACEEZ010025466.1:144264-164264 GCA_016584305.1 Chionoecetes opilio
ACACTATTTCCTTCCCTTTTCACCTCCATCAAACCTTTCCGCACCGCCACTTTCCTTACCTGCCTCTATTACCCATTACCTGTCCATCATACCTGCCTACTTATTTGCCCTAAGAGATTCATAGGTGAGATTTTTCCTACAGAGGTGATTCAGGTATTGATAAAGGAAAAATATACAAATTGGTTAGTCTCTCTTTTTTTTTTCTCTCTCTCTCTCTCTCTCTCTCTCTCTCTCTCTCTCTCTCTCTCTCTCTCTCTCTCTCCTCTCTCTCTCTCTCTCTCTCTCTCTCTCTCTCTCTCTCTCTCTCTCAATAGTGTAGGGAAAAGCGATGGCAAAGTGAAATAGAAAGGAAGGTCGCCTCTTAAATGGATCACACGCGTTGATTAAGAAGGAACACATTCAATTAAAATTTAGTCGAGAAAAAGTTTACGAGTTTTGCCTGAGAATGAAAGTAGTTTAGAAGGTTGATGAAAAGAAGTAGGGAGGGAGCAGAATATTATCTCTCTCTCTTTTCTCTCTCTCTCTTTCTTCTCTTTTTCCCTCCCCTCCTCTCTCCTCTCTCTTATATATATATAAATATAATATATATATATATATATATAATTTTAATATATTTTTTTTTCCCTCCCTCCCTCCCTCCCTCCCCCCCTCCCCCCCTCCCTCCCTCCCCCCCCCCTCCCCCCCCCTTTTCTCCTCCTCTCTCCTCTCTCTCTCTCTCCTCTCTCCTCTCTCTCTCTCCCTCTCTCTCTCTCTCTCTCTCTCTCTCTTCCTCTCTTCTTCCTCTTCTTCTCCCCTCTCTCCTCTCTTCATCTCATCAAATTTTCGACCAATGACAACTGTTTATCAAACTCTCAAAGACGCAAATTTTAAACCCCTTAAGTGCTGGGTCGTAAAAAAACAAATTTTGACTCCAAAACATGCTTATTTACGGTGGGTTTTTTGACGCAAAGAGGGCACGTCACCGGCAGTAGTTCTAAAAAATTTTCAGTGCTCTCGTCAGTGAACTAACGGGCAAAAATGAAAATATGGATATATGTGTGAGCCAGGTGTGAGGCAGGTAGCACCCAGCCTGCAATCTGACAATTTACAAGCAACAATTAATGAAATAAATGAGCACACACATAAATGGGCAGACAATAACGGCATAGCAATAGTCAAACCAGACCTCTTCCTTAAGCTGGGGACGGGATAAATAAATTATACATGCTAAGAAAACCAAACAGTGAATACCAAGGATCCATTCTAAACAGAAACAGGTGTCGTCAGGCTGTTCAAAGCAATGACAAACCCAGTACTCTCCCTTCATTGATTTGCGTAGATTGGGAAAAGGTAAAGAAAAACTCAAGTCAAGCTCTCGAAGTAAGAAACGCGCAACTGCGACAAGATGGTAACCTCAAGGCTAATGTTGCTCCCGCCTACTCTTCAAGCCATACGCTCGCCACCGATGGAGGCGGGTGGAAAGTTATGGCCCGGAGTCGTACCTCACGGCTCAACCCAACACCTGAGGAGCAGTATAGGGGAAGGCAAGCAGTGCCAAGCTATGGCCATGACGAGAGTCAACCCTTCCCTACTCGTATACGCCCACACGGGCCCAAAAAGGAAATCCCGTAAACATTTCAAGAAACACCAAAGGGCAGAATCTACACTACTATCGCCATTTTCCCCCCTCCTCCTCTCAACAACTCCTACTCTGTCGCAGCCTATGCTCACCAACCCACCCGCCTCGCCACACTCCGTCCCCTGCCCCCACTCGGCCAACTACCACCCGAATATAAGGACGTGAACGGTGCACCCGGCGGTCGTGATCATTACCGCCGACACGAGAACAGCAAGGTAGAAAAGTCGGTTGTTACAACTGTGGGGATTTTAAAAACCACCAGCAATTAAACTGTCGGTTCGCCCATTAAGTAAAGTGTGGCAGTTGTCAACGACTGGGTCATAAGAGCAAACTCGTGCCTCTTATAGCGCCTAGGAAAATGGCAAAGATGGTCAAGCCGATACTTCCCTTAAACAGATATAAAGGACTTTCTTAAAATTGAACACTCAAATTCAAAATCACTACAAGGCAATCTTGAGGAAATAAAGTTGCTGGTAAATGAAAGAGATGTCGATATTTTGTGTATTAGTGAGACGTGGCTATCTTCTGCACAATCCTGATTCCTATGTAAATATACCTAACTACAAACATATAAAAGGTGTTATAACGGCCCCGCGGCTCGAGTGTTTGTGTGTATGTGAAAGACCATCTAGCTCTGAAGTATTAGAAACAAACATTGCGCAACAATTAGGTGTCGAGGATAATGGATACAAATTCAGTGCAGAAAATTACCTTCTATCATTATAGGTTGCATTTACAGGCCCCCTAAAGCTCTTTCTGATTCTTTCGACTATATTTTTGACCTGCTAAGAACAATGTCTTTGCCGTAACAAACCTGTTTTCATACTCAGTGTTTTAAATGCGATCTTCTCAATAGTAAAAGCAAGCTCTCACGTATCATCAAAAATAAAAAATTAACACAAATAATTAGCAACCCCACTCGAGTCACTCCCACCTCCGCCACACTACTTGACGTTATCATCACTAACAAGCCTGACTCGGTGCTGACCTCTGACGTCATTCCTCATCCCATAGAGGCCCATGACCTTGTCAGTGTCACCGTCAATATAAGTAAACAAAAACGCCCCCGAAATCATAAAACTATTCGTGACATGGGACAAATGATAGGGACACATTCTGCTCACAATTATTTAGTGAAAGTGATAGACTCAGTAAATATTTAATACAGACGATGTAAATGAACACGTAGACATACTAACATCCACGATAAACAAGTGCCTGGATTGCTGCGCCCCCATGGTTACAAAGGAAATACGCCGTCCCCCCGCACTGTGGATGACCGATCAGATTCGGGAGGCAATAATAACACGAAATACCGCTCAACGTAATCTCAAAGCACACAGAACGAGCCACACTCTGCAGGCCCAATATAAGGACCTAAAAAAAATGTAAAGCAAGCTATAGATAAAACAGGAAAGAGTACTATCACGATCTAGAACTTAATTCTAAGAATAACATTGCCGCTACTTGGAAGATTATTAAGGACCTAATCCCTCCCCCTAAAAAGGCGTCTAATGCCAACACATCTGACGCTGAAAAAAGTAAAGCGGAAGATTGTAATACTTTTTTCGCAACTGTTGGTGAAACTCCTTATAAAAAAACACAGCATTCCTTGCGTAACATCCCCGACCAAAATGTAACTACAAGAGACGCTAGCGTATCCTCGTCAGTAGAACATTTCCGGCCCCAACCCGTCGATACGACACCGTCATCTTAAACTACCAAGCACCTTAACAACACTACATCGTTTGGATCAGATAATATTTCCCTGCGTTTCGTTAAAGAATCACTTTATGTTTTAGATTATTATTTGACATTTACTATAAACACCTCCATCGTAACCAGTCTTTTTCCGAATCAGTGGAAACATGCTATCGTTACCCCTCTTTACAAGAATGGGGACACAGTGATGTCAGTAATTACCCGCCCCATCTCCCTCCCCCCTATCTATTCTAAGGTAATTGAAAAAACTGTTGCTACTGAACTCACAACATTCCTCGAGTCAAATGGTCTCCTACTAACAACCAGCATGGCTTTCGTCATAAAATTTACCCGAAACAGCCCTTACTGTCATTACTAACCACATTTATGACAACATGGACAGGAAGCGGGTGTCACTATTATCCTTTTGCGATCTATCTAAAGCATTTTGACAGTGTCAACCACACCATCCTACTTTAAAAAACTTGACAAACACAAATATTGATACTTTCTGGTTTGACAGTTACATAAATGGGAGAACGCAGTCAGTACGATTGCATAACCACTTCTTCGAAATTACATGTTACGTACGGTGTCCCGCAGGGCTCTTACTTGGCCCAATATTGTTTAACATTTTCGTGAATGATATGTCGCATTATATTAATGACTGTATATTAGTGCAATACGTGATGACACACAAATCATACACAACAACCTTATCAATAACCTTGACACCCTCATTCAGAAAAACAAGGAACCTTACATAAAGCAAAGTTTGTACTCTCTAAAAAATGGTTTACTACTGAATACTAAGAAAACACAGTGTATGTTTATAGGTTTCCTATCAACTATTATCCAGATACCAGACAATCTCACTATACAGCACTACAACACAACCCTGCAACCCACCACAACATGTAAAAAACCTTGGACTACACATGGACAGGTACAAAGACTTTTTTACAAAATGTATGGGGAAAAAGAGTAAAAAAGTAACCGGATCTCTAATGTATTTTAAATAGAATAAAAGAATATTTCGACAAGGATTCTCGCACAGCAATTATACAATCACTTGTACTTAGCATTATTAATTACTGCAATGTAATATGGGGCCACAGCAAACACAAACCTTTCCTAAACAATGTTTCAAAAACTACAGATTTTTGCAGCAAAAATAGTAGATGGTAAAGCCAGGAAGTACGATCACGTGACTCCAATTTTGAAAGAACTACAATGGCTGAATGTTAAGACCAAATAACTCACGACACAGGGGTCACTATGTTCAAGTATATGACCCATCTATATCCTAATCTGACTTTTTCCCAAATGTAGGGGACGTTACTGGTAGCTCCACCAGACAGCGAGATCAACTATACGTCCCTAAGACCAAACAGAACATGGGGGCCAGATCTCTCTCTGTAAGGGGCCCCCAAGTATGGAACAGCCTCTGTCGCTAGTTAAAGATGCTAACACCCCTACAGTCTTTCAAAACTAAACTCAAACTTGTACTTCGGGATGGAAATAAATTTTAATATAGAACTTTTTCTTATAATGTATATAGTATATTTTTAGGTAGAAAATATATGTACCTTTATAATGATTTTACTTAAATATTTGTTTCTTTTAATAATGCTTTTTTTCCTTTACTTTATTAGCATATTTTGTATATATATTTTTAAAATCGATTATTTTTCTATTTTAAAAATTCATAATTCTATATTTTAATGTTTTAATGCAAAACTGTATAATTTAATTCATGTAGCTATTATCTTGAAAATAATTATATGTAACAAGAATAACCACTGCTGGTGGAAATAAACGTTATTATTATTATTATTACTCTCTCTCTCTCTCTCTCTCTCTCTCTCTCTCTTCCCTCTCTCTCTCTCTCTCTCTCTCTCTCTCTCCTCTCTCCCTCTCTCTCTCTCTCTCTCTCTCTCTCTTCTCTCTCTCTCTCTTTTCTCTCTCACTGGCGTTTTTTTCCAGCTTTCCCCTTTATCGCCAATCCACCAACGATGCAAAGCCGGTTTTACTTACCTCTTTCTCCTTGGTGGTGGTGGTGTGGTGGTGGTGGTGGTGGTGGCGGTGGTGGTGGTGGTGGTAATGGCGGTGATGGTGGTGGTGGTGGTGGCGGCGGCGGCGATTGTGGTGGTTGTGGTGGTGATAGCGGCTGCGGCGATTGTGGGGGTGGTGGTGGTGGTGGTGGCGGCAGCAGCGGTAGTGGTGGTGGTGGTGGTGGTGTTGGTGGTGAAGGCGGTGGTGGTGATGGTAGTACAGAGGTAAATCCATTATCAAGATGCCTCGCGACGCCATGATGTGTAATGAAGTAATGTGTGGTGATGATGATGGTGCCTAATGCTGTCACGGAACTTGAAGAGGAGGAGGAGGAGGAGGAGGAGAGCTAGCATCACCAACAGCAACAGAGTGAAGCTAAATAGAAGAGACATAAATGGAATGGATATAGTTAAAGATGAGGATAGATAACAAAAGATGAAGGTTGGAAGGAGGAGTAAAAAAATGAGTGAGACGAAAGATGCAAACTTATAAGTTCTTGTTATTCTCTTAAGGTTTTAGTGACAAGTGATGTCGCGAAAGAAGCTAAAACACAACGAATATGAGATACCTAAGAAATCAGTCTTCAAAAATAGAAAAAGGTACAAAACATTAAAAATAATAACACAGAAAAAATAAATCATTCAAAACATAACCTAAAATGTTTCTCTTTAATAGCATCAAAATCAACAATTTGTCCTTTTAATCCTCCACTTCTTCAAATTTCGATCATAAAATTCTTACCCCTGTTTTCCCTTTTTCCTATTTTTATCATGTTTACCCTTTCTCTTCAAAAAATACTTCACCATATAAAGCATGTGTTACCATCGTCACCTTAATAAACGAGGAATGGATAAGGTGACGGAGCGAGGGAGATAATTGGATTTGAGACAATGAAGAAAATGGGAAGTTGAGGTCTGTTAGTGAATCGATCTGTGCCTTCAAGGGAGCTACGATGATACTTAAGACAACAGATCGACACCAAGTTATGCTCAGCGGGAAAGCTGAGCTCAGGAAATATTCAGGGCTATGCTCAGGAAAGCTCGTAGATTGATGACTGGTGGATGGTACATATGTTGATTTTCATGGTGGTTAAGGGAACGCTTACCAGGATCTGTGTGTGTATTCATCTAGTTGTATTTTACAGGGCCTGAGCTACACACGTATGGCCCCGTCTCCATATATCCATATCTACATTTTATCATTCATCCTTAGTGCTTAGTGTTGGCCGAGACCACCACCCCGGGAGGCGGGTTGCAAGCCCCCGGCTAACACCCGGTAGCATATTCCCGTTTTCTGGAAGTGTATGTCGCGTTTACTCTTGAACACGTCAGGTTAGGTTACGTTAGGTTACGGTTAGGGTAGGTTAAGTTTCCTGAGCATCATACGGTAACTTTGTGTGGGAATCACAATGAGGGTATTTTCGAGAAAATCCTATTGGTAGTTTCGGAGCTACAGCCAAGCGTCTGCATACGGAAACCACATACTCACATAGAGTTGGGGAATATGCCACCCGGTACCCATTCACTGCTGGGTGGACAGGGGCTTGGGTTATAAGAAGACCACCATCTCTCCTCGCTCCACCCGGGGAGTATATATGCGTGTGTGTGTGTGTGTGTATGTGTGTGTGTGTGTGTGTGTGTGTGTGTGTGTGTGTGTGTGTGTGTGTGTGTGTATGTGTGTATTCATCTAGCTCAGAGGTAGACAACCTAGAATTCGAGAAGAGCCAGTTTCTTCAAACTTGGCAGAAATGCAGTGCTGATGGAGCCGCATGGAAATTATGAATGGATATTACGAAACAATAAACTGTTCCTCCTCCATGATACCATATGGGAGTTGATTATTCCTACATACAAGGTAATCAAATACACTTTGATAATAATAAAAATAATAATAATAAGTAGCTACAATAATTCATCCCAATATATCCCTAAAGACCTAGGACTTACGTCACATACACTATTGTACTGCGGTTATCTATGCCAGTATTTTATCTCTTTCTTTTTTTATGATAATAATTTGAACATTTTTAAGTAAGTGGCAGGAGCAGCACTCTCAGGAGCAGGTCTCTTGAAAGAGCCGCAGAGCTATCGATCGAGTGCGTGTATTAATCTAGTTGTTGCTGTATTTTACGGCGCCAGAGCGACACTCGTATGGCCCCGTCGCCATATCAACATTTTTATCATTCATCTTTAGTTCTTAGTGTTGGCCGAGGCCATCACCCCGGGAGCCGGGTCACAAAACCCCGGCTAACACCCGGTACCCATTCACTGCTGGGTGGACAGGGGCTCGGGTTTTAAAAAGACCGCCCGTCTGTCTTCGCTCCGCCCGGGGATCGAACCCGGGACTTCTCGGTTGTGAGCCGAGCGTGCTAACCCTTACACTACGGAGTTACCCCGTAGTGTAAGGGTTAGCACGCACACACACACACACGTAAGGTGTGTGTGTGTGTGTGTGTGTGTGTGTGTGTACAGTGGTGCGTGTGCGTGTGTTGTGTGTGTGTGTGTATGTGTGTGTGTGTGGGGTGTGTGTGTGTGTGGTGTTTGTGTGTGTTTTCAGAGGTGGGCACCGCAAACGAAAAATCCACTTCAGCAAACCCCAAATCCGCAAACCTCAAACCTTACGTTCCGCAACCGCAAGTTCGCAAACTTCTTAAAGGGTTCACACTTCCGCAAGCGTAAGTCCGCCAAATCCGCAAACCAATTATGTGATATTTTCTCTGCATATAGTGAAAAAAAATAGATGTAAAGCACTTTGCGGTAATACATTTATACATTATTTACTAAATCACTTGTGGTAATAATTATTGATATATATATATATATATATATATATATATATTTATATATATATATATATAGATATATATATATATTTATATATATAATATATCAATAATTATTACCACAAGTGATTTAGTAAATAATGTATAAATGTATTACCGCAAAGTGCTTTACATCTATTTTTTCACTATATGCAGAGAAAATATCACATAATTGGTTTGCATATATATATATATATATATATATATATATATATATATATATTATAATATACATCTATATATTATATTTTTTTTTCTTCATAAGTACCCTCGGGCGCCCACATATTTTATAGCTCACATTTACCTTCCCCTCATTGTGACCATTCACTCAATATATCAATTAAGTGCACACTATGGGGTAATAAACAGTATAAGTACACCACACTCAAAATTTTATTTCATTGATATGACATCAGGCCCTTAACCTCAGATTTCTCATACAGAGTCCTCTGGTGACAATTCCACATTGAGTAGGTCCATGTTCCCCTTCATGAAGACCAATCTCCCAAAATTATCGGAGGTCAGACTCGCCCTCTTGGCCTTCATGATGTCCGACCCCTGGGAGAACAGTCTCTCCACGGCTGCAGCGCTGGTTATGGCCGTGTTGTACTTAACAAACACATCTACCTGTTCGTTGTGTGTGTGATCAGTCTAAGTCCAGTGGGATCACAGGAACACAAGTTACTTTAAAAAGGTTCTATTCTAGTGGTAGCAGTACAAATTACAGAGAGGACAATAGGGAATGCCTTTACAAGCCTCAAGGCGGGTGTGACTCTCTGCCCAGTGGTCACCACTAGGGGTTGCCAGGTGGCGTGCTGCCGGCGCAAGGTTGCCAGGCAGCACCTGCTAACTAAACTATCCCACACCTCTCTCCCCACTTCACGTTCATAGTAAGGTCTTGAGCGGACTCCTGCTGCTGCATTATCCGTTCTGAGCTGCGAGAGACTGGGTCGCTGGTGGGAGTAGGGGACTCATCTATCGTCGGGGGGTCGTTAGTGGGGAACTGCACAGGACGGAGGAATCGCCGGTTGCGCCACCATAAACGGGCCACTGGGTAACCGAGCTTTATAGTCCCGTGACCTGCCGGTGCCCATGATGGTGCCCACTTTGTCCCAGCGAAGCGATGTCGGATCCTGGAGACGAACTTGCTCGTTGATCTTCAGCCTGGGAAGGGGACGGGAGTGCGCGTTGTAGCGTGTCACGACGTCTTGAGCACGGTTGGCAGCTCGGCGGTCACATATCTCTGTCTTGGTCTGCCACTCCATCAAGAAGGACTGGGGGTGGCCGGGGACGCAAAACGGCGAGGTCGTCCATACAATATTTGTGCTGGGAGCGACCGGTGTAGTTCGGAGCATTGCGGAGCTCCAGCAGTCAGCGGTCAAAGTCCTCGCAGTCGATATTGCCTAATGAAGCCACCTTCAGGATTAGGTGTTTGACGGACTTGACTGCTGCCTCAGCGTGGCCGTTAGACTGCGGGTAATGCGGTGAAGACACTATATGCCTGACTCCCCAGCGGTCGAGGAACGCTGCGAAGTCCCGGCTCGTAAATTGGGGTCCTCCGTCGGTCCTGAGACGCACAGGGACGCCCACGTCACGGAAATAATACCAGAAAACTGGCGGATGGTGGCGGCAGACGTTGTGTCGCTGGGCCCCATGGCACCACAGGGGCCAACCAGAGAGACGGTCAGCTATAACTAGGAATGACTTCCCAGCAACAGTGAAGAGGTCGGCTGACACTGACTCAAAAGGTCTAGTGGGGTCGTCGCCAGACAACAGGGGCTCCTGCTGCTGGCTTGGCCGCATCACTTGGCATGGCCCACATGCTTGGACAGTGTTGGCGATGTCAGAGTTGATGCCAGGCCAGTATACAGCTTGCCCCGCACGTCTCTTGGGGGCCTCTACTCCTCCAATGGCTGTCGTGGGGGGCGGACCAAGACGTTGCGGCGTAGAACAGCTGGAATAACAACACATGCCCATATGAGAACCAGATTTCCCCGTCGCAGTATAGGTTTCCCCACGTAGTTTCCAGTAAAGGGGGCAGAGTATTGTGAAGACTGTAACGGTTCAGAGGAAAACCTTTCTTCAACAAGTCTATCAGCCTGACGTAGGAAGGGTCGTTGCGAGCTGCAGTTTGTAGTGCCTCAGTGCCATGTCACCGGTAGGTGAAGATTCCGAACTGTGTTGGTGGCGGGGGACTGAATACCTGCAGAGTAACGACAGTGTTGATAGAAGCACAAAGTCTCGGTGCTCAACATTTCAACCTCGGGGGGGGGGGGGGGGGGGGGGGGGGGGGGGGGGGGGGGGGGGGACGGGTTGGGGCGGGGACAAAGCGTCGGGGGAAAGCGTGGGCTTACCGGGGCGCACACTGTGTGAAAGGTAGCTGAGGGGTTTCTCTTTAAGCGCTGAAGGCGAGGATTCTCAACTGCATCAGCGAGGGGGGTGGGGGGGGGGGGGGGGGGGGGGGGGGGGGGGGGTGGGGGGTGGGGGGGGGGGGGGGGGGGGGGGGGGGGGGGGGGGGGGGGGGGGGGTGGGGGGGTGGGGGGGGGGGGGGGGGGGGAAGGGGGGGGGGGGGGGGGGGGGGGGGGGGGGGGAAAAAGGGGGGGGGGGGGGGGGGGGGGGGGGGGGGGGGGGGGGCAACGGGGGGCGCGGGAAAAAGCGTGGGGAATGCAGTGGTGCTTCCCCGGGCGCCCCACACGGGCTGGAAAAGGAAAGCTGAGATTTTCCCCTTTTAAAACCCTTTAAAGGCGGGGTTTCTCAACTGCATCCAGCGAGTAGGGGGTTTTGGGGTTTGGCACCAACGGCGAAAAAGTCGGTGACAAACTCAAAATGCGCGGCCGATGAGGTAGAACCCGCACTTCGAGGGTCACCTATGTACGGCCAAAAAAATCGAGCTCGTTTGGTTTAGGGTACGGGTTTTCTGCCTTCGTCGGAAACCGGGGAACCACCCCTAAACCCAGTCAAAAAATTTTCCCCCGGGCCGGGGTTTTTTTGTAGAAAGGCTTGGGCCAAGACCTTACAAGCGAGAGGGGGTCTGTCGGGAAACCCGGGGGTAAAGGCAAGATCAAACGTGGCGGGGCCCGGTGGGTTTGGGACGGGGGCCTTTCCCTTAAAACCACGTGGGGAAAAGTCCCCTTTTTGGTGGGGGGGTCCAAAGAAAGGCCCTTTTGGGGCCTCATCGGGGGGCGAATGGCTATGCAGTTTGCAGAGATATCCGGAAAAATTCCCCCCAAAGATTCAGGAAATCCTATTTCCGCTTTCCGCGATTAGGGGTTTGAGGTTTGGCCCCAAACGAGCAAATAGTCGGTGCTAACTCAAAATGGCAGGCCGATGGGGTTTAGATCTGAAATTTTCGATGTCACCTATGCTACGGCCAGAAACTCGAGCTCGATGGGAGCTTTAGGTGTTTCTGCCTTGGGCGGAACCGGAACCACACTGAACCAGTAAAAACATTCCTCCGCCGTGGTCTTGTAGCAAAAAGGGGTAGCCCAAGGGCCCTACAAGCGAGAGGCGTTCTGTCGCAAAACAGTGCAGGCAAGATCAAAAAAGTGGGGGAGGAACCCTTTGGGGTTGGGCCGGGCCCCTTCACACGTCGGAAATTCCCTTTTGGCGGGGGTCCCCCAAAAAAAGGTCCCCTTGGGCCCTTTTCAGGGGGGGAAAAGGCTTAAAGCAGGGTGCAAGATATCCGGGGGAAAAACCCCCCCAATGATTCACCAAAACCCCTAAAAGGAAGGGGGAGGTCAGTGAGGGGTTTGGGAGGAGTGGGAAAGGGCCCTTTTGGGACGGATTTTTTTCTGGGTCGGCTGCTAGCCATCCCTGCAGAGGTTTTAACCACAGAAAGGAAAACCCGCAGGGTTTGGTGAGAACCAAACCCTTGTCCCCGGTGGGGTGATTCCATAATTATGGCATCTTTCAAACTTCGTGGACGCGGGGTAAGTGTGCCGAGTAGTCCCCCGTCGTATGAAGGAGTCGTCGACAAACCCTTCCCCACAGTTCATCACACCTTTGGGGTGCCCAAATCACCTCGGAGGGAAAAGGTCTCCATTTGCCCCCAAAAAAAAAATTGGGCCGCGGGGGGTACCTGAAGCGGGCCGTTTAAAGGGATGATGGGAAAAACCCTTTATTTGGGTTGGGCTTCACAGCGAGCTTTAATTTGCCCGTAGGGCCCCACAGCGCGTCTAAATTTTTAAGGGAAAAGGGGTTTCCTTCGGGGACGCTACGAAAACGCTGCGATGGGCCCTGGGGGAGGGGGGCGCTTGGGACGTACACGTGTTTGTTCAGTTGATCGCAGGAAGTGATCCGGGCAACCACCATTGGGCTTGGCAACGGCTAAGAGAGGATGGCACCATGGGGACGGATCGTCACCGGCAGGAATAATGACACCCTGGGCCACCAAAGACTCCAACTCATGCTCCACCGACTCGCGTAAGCAAGGGGGATCAGACGGGGTGTGTGGATCGCAAAAGGGTGGTGGCGTCTTCCTTCAAGTGGATCCTCATGGGTGGGCCTGTCATCGGCTTGAGTGGCCGGCCCGTAGCGTCTCCTTCGTCACCAAGACATCGCTAAATTCCTTCAGGAAATATCCCCGAGCCTCTAAAGGGGGTGTGGGTTTCCGGGTGAGAGGGAACGATGATGGCGCGGAGGGGGGGTGGAGTGGCGGGGCCAGGGCCGGGCTGAGGGGTGGCACCAAGCGTGTAGCCACTCTCGTCACTGCTCGCGTCGCGCATCCTGTTGGCATTCCTGACCTCAAGGATCGGTTTAGGGAGCTCCTATGAGATGATTGACAGCTCCTTCAGATGTTTGTACGAGATCAGAGGAGTTGGTACGCCATCGTGCACGTCAATCCATGCCGAGCACAACCTGTTGCTGAAAGTGGAATGAACCCATGGCGGGAGGCATTATTGACTCACGCTGTCCCAGGCTCAATTTAAGTAAACACACCGTAACTTTACCCTTTACTTAACATTAAATAACCATCACCAACATATGTCAATAAAGTACACAGGTCGCTGGATCACAAACAAATAAAACGTTGCCACAAGGAAGACAACGTAACGTGGAGGACGTGTGAAGCAGCACCGAACCAGGAGGACGAGTCGTAGGGTTACTAAACCTCGTAACCCATGCAGGTAGACGAGGCGGCTGGCCAGGGCGTAGGTGAGGTCCGTAGCTCCCTGTAACCCATACAGGTAGATGAGGTGGCTGGCCTGGGCGTAGGTGAGGTCCGCAGCTCCCTGTAACCCATACAGGTAGACGAGGCGGCTGGCCAGGGTGTAGGTGAGATCCGTAGCTCCCTGTAACCCATACAGGTAGACGAGGCGGATGGCCAGGGCGTAGGTGAGGTCCGTAGCTCCCTGTAACCCATACAGGTAGACGAGGAGGAGGATGACCAGGACGTAGTCAGGTCCGTAGCTCCGTGAGTGCTGTGAGGAGTGTGAGTGCGGTCGAAGGAATCTATCGCTGTCCCGGTCCATCCTCGTTATATACCCGACGGTCCACGTGACTCCTGTGACGTAGCCGTGAAGAAGGTGGTGCACCCTTGTGGTGGTGATTCACTGAACCGCCTTGCTTCGAAGCTTCGGGGCACCACACCATCTCCGAACCGTCAGCTGTGAACCGCCTGGCCTTGGGCAGCGGTTCGAGGTCATGCTTGGAAAGACCCAGGTGGCGTAGGTGTTCTAGGCCAATAACGGTAACGTCCGCGCCAGTGTCGGGGAGCATCTGCAGACGTGCTGACACATTGCCGTGGGTGACGGTGACGTTGATGGGCTGAAGACGCTTGGTACTGGACCGGGGAGTCGAGCCCACGCGTCTGACGTGGTTCGGACGCTGCTGAGGGTCTTGCGGCTGACTGCCAGGGGAGTAGGGACGAAAAACACTGGTGCCGTGGCGTTGTTTGCGTCGTTGTTGCTGACCATTGGGTTTCATCGGGGAGCAACACTTGTCATAGTGACCAATGCAGCCGCACAAACAGCACTGGGTGCTTTTAGCAGGGCACCGTACAGTGTGTGTCCAATGTCCCGTACGTCCACAGCAGCTGCACACTGACTCGGAAGCTGGGCATGAGTGCGGAGCGTGCTGCCTTCCGCAGCAGTTGCACGGTGTGCTGGGCGGAGGTGTAAAGGCACGGGAACCAGTCTTCGCCTTATGAGCTGCCGTCTTCACCTTCTTGTACTGCAACATGGACCTCACAGCAGTATGGGGGTGGCGGCTCGCAGGGTTGACGTGGTGTTTTGGGCGGCCTCTTAGGCCCGACATTCCGTCACTACAACCTGCAGAGTGCATGAGGCGTCAAGGGAGATGAGGCGTTGGATAAGTTCTTCGTCTCGAACGCCCATCAAGATCACCTGCTTGAGCCGGGTTTCCTCGCACTCGTTGTGATTGCCCTTACATATGTCAACTTCTTCAGATGCCCGCTTCAGGCGAACATAGAAGGCAGCAAACGATTCGCCTTCCATCTGTCTTGAGCTGAAGAGTTCCCGCCTACGAAATGCCTCGTTCCGATGGGCCTTGACGTGCTCCTGCAGGACATTAAGTACGTCTTTTACAGGAGACGTGAAGTCTGGGGGCACTTGTAGTGTGTGCTCCAGTACTCGCTGCGTTTCGAGGGACAAGCACATACGTAGCTGTATGAGCTGTTTCTCCTGTGACAAGCTCGGGAGATCCACCATCGTTGCGTAGTCTGTCCATCTCCGCCTCCATTCTCTGAAGGTCTGGTAAGAGACGTCAGGGTGGAGTACTGGGGGTGGTTGAACAGAAGAGAAGCCTTGGGTGGAGCGGGTGTGGGAGCGCGGCTGATTCTGTGTTGGGGCCGTGGCTCCTTGTGTGGGCGGCGTCACCGGTGTGGAAGACGACATGGATGAGGCAGCATGCGGTAACAGGGTCGTGATGACCGTCTGAAAACGAGTCGACTCCTCCTCGCGTCGCCGTTTGTCTTCCTCTCGCCGTTGCCACTCATATTCACGTCATTGCGCTTCCATCCATTGCATGAGATCAAAAAGGTCCATGGTGGAGGCGTTGGGGGAACGTTCCTGACGTGAGGCAGGCGGAGTTGAAGGGGCAGCCGCCCCAGCGGGTGAAAGTGAAACCGCGTCACTCGGGTTTGGCACGGGGGTACGTGGCGGTGACATTTGGGTCTGCTTCGTTTTCTTCCTCGTTCCAGTCATGGTGAATGGGTGTACACAGTATTTTCTAGGTACAAATTCAACGCTTGAACAGCTCAAATCGGATGTACATGAAAAATACAGCGACACGAGTCACGAATGTCCAGAACTTGTGCGTGTGTGTCAGTGTGGTTATATACGGGTGGCAACGGCGAGTGGCGGCTGTTAGCTGGGTAACCACAGACTAGGGGTGCGGAGAGTCGCGTCGCTGTGCGTTTCCCAGTGACGGTGACATTCCCACCCACAAGACAGTGCGCCGGTGGCTATTGAGAGGGCAGGGTCAAACGCTCTGCCCTCCGTAAGACCGGGAGGCCGACAGAGGGGGAATGACCAACCCAAAACGTAGCCACTCTGTACTGCACGAAAGCGTAACACACGACAATGCACACACACGACACTGTACACACACGAGTTGCACTGTAGCTCCTGGTGTAAGGAGTGTTGGCTTGTTACGCTCGCCAACTGCTCCGAGGCTTCAGAGTCGGCGGCACGGGTCAACAGAGTCGACAGCGGGCCTGCCATGTTACCGAGTGGGAGTTCCTGCCCAGCCGTCACCCTAGCCAGCCACACTACCTACACCACCAACTCGTATACCTGCACTTCAATTTGCACTTGTAAATATTCTTATTACACAAGTAAAGTTTGCACCTACGTGCTGTTTACGTGACCTTATACCATGGCGCAGTGACTACAGGAGTAGCGTATAGTTGGTACCACGCCAAGATGCCGGAGACTAGGAGTCAAGCCGAGCGCCCCGAGGACCAGCGTCAGCGGAGTTGTTTACGGCGCAGGTTTGTGGACAAGCTTTCTTCGTTGTTGGAGATGCAGCAAGCACATGCCACAGAAGATCGCCGTGTTGATGCAGGAGCTTCTGTCACGTGTGTTGGCAACCCGGGATGGTGCGAGTGGCGGAGTGGCTGAGGTGGGGACGCCGATACCCGCACCGCGTCACCACGTTAGCCGCCCCCAAGCCCAGGCACCACACAAGCTTTCTCCCAACGTTTCCCTGCGTGAGTACAAGGTGTGGCGCAGTGCATGGGCGGACTATGAGGAACTGTTGCAAGCTTCGGGAGCAGCCCGTACGGACCCAGCTGGCACACTTCCGGTCATGCCTCACCCCTGAGATGCGCGGCACGTTGGCGCACGCCGTCGCATTGCTGAAGACAACGACACGTTGCCAGTGTGAAGGAGGGTTCTGGATCGACTCACTATACACTTCCAGCGCCAGCGGAATGTTGCCCTGCGGCGTGTGAAATTTGAGGAACGCCGGCAGCAGGAAGGTGAGTCATTTGACGAGTTCTTTGTCACCCTCAAGGAACTTGCTGACGACGCGGAGCTGTGCAGCAGCTGCCTGGACGATAGATTGGTGACCCGCATCACGTCCGGTGTGGCTGACCAAAACCTTCGACGGAAGCTACTTGCGATAGATCCTCCCCCAAGCCTCCCCGAGGCCTTGTGGCTGTGTCGCAGCGAGGAGTCTGCTTTTAACACCGAGACGGACCCTCACCAGCACTCGCAGGACTGTTTGGGAGAGCAGTAAGTACGAGACAACCGATACCAGAGCGCATCTCGCCACCGCCATCATGAGGTTGGCGCCAAGTGTGAAGGGTTGTGGAGGTGAGCCTCACCCACAAGGACGCCCAGAAGCAGTGCAAGGCATGGGGTAAGCGATGTGACGCCTGCGGTATCACAGGACACTACAGCAAGGTGTGTCACAAAAAAGGCATCCACCAAGGTCGTACTAGTGAGGTAGGGTGCCCCAACCTCCTGGTGCCCGAAAAGCCCATAGTTTACGGATCAGGGACGTCAGACTCGCCGTACCGAAACATCGGGCGCCGAAGGTTTTCATCGGGGTCGCCAGCTCAGAATTCCCTATAACTGGCCAGTGTAAGTTGCAGTTCACTCCCGACACAGGTGCCGAAGCAAACGTGATTGGTTTAAGTCAGCTTCGTTGTCTCGGCATTAGTAAAAGTGATCTCTCAAACTGCCAGGATGAGGTGTTGGCCGCTAACAAGAGCCGGCTGAGCCCGTTGGCTCGTTTAAGGCCACACTTACGCTCGGGGAAGCCACTGTTAATACTACATCGGTGTGTTTCGGGGTGTCGATGATGCTCTTCTTTCCTGTATGATTCCCGTGCATTACACATAATTCCCGAAGATTATCCTAAACAGATTTCTGCGGTGCGTTGTAACGAGACCTCCTCCCCCCATGCAGAGACCTCTGCATCACATTCCAGCACAGAGGGACGACAGGTAGACAAGGATCGCAAAGCATTCCTGAAGAAGTTCTCTGACGTCCTGGTGGATTCCGGAGACTTTGACAACGGTGCAACGCTCGCCTCCATGGTGGGGCCTCCCATGATGATCCACCTTCGTCCTGACTCCCAGCCCTTTGCTCGTCACACGCCCAACAGTATTCCGTTGGCTTGGCAGGCGGATACGAAGGCCATGCTGGATACTATGGTTAAGCAAGACATCATAAAGCCGGTAGGTGCTGAGGTGTCTGATTGGTGTCATCCCATGGTTGTCGCTCAAAAGCAGTCTGGCGGTGTTCGAATCACCGTTGACTTGTCCAAGCTTAACCGGCAGGTGCTTCGCCCGACGCATCCATCCCCGTCGCCCCGCTCCGCGGCGATGCAGGTAACCCAGGGCTCCAAATATTTTTCCACCTTAGACGCTATGTGGGGCTATTGGCAAATTCCCTTAAAGTTGGAGTCTCAGCCTCTCACCACATTCATCACACCCTGGGGACGTTATAAGTTCCTAAGGGGACCGATGGGATTTGTCTCTACAGGTGACAAGTTCTGCAGGCGTGTGGACATCGCATTGGAAAGTGTTGACAACTGCACAAAGGTCGTCGACGATGTGCTTGTGTGGGACACTACTTACGAGGAGCACCTCGACCGGGTAAGGCAGATATTGGAACGCTTCCGGCTTCACCGCATCACCATCAACCGGAAAAAGTTCATGTTTGCCTCCCCAACCGCCCATTTCTGTGGGTACATCATCTCAGAGGACGGTGTTAGTGCTGACCCGGGTAAAACAAAAGCGGTGGCAGATTTTCCAGTTCCCACCAACCTAACAACCCTTCGCTCTTTCTTTGGTGTTGTCAACCAACTAGCTGATTTCTCCACAGAGGTCGCCGAGGCAGCAGACACACTTAGGGCGCTTCTCAGCCCAAGGAAAGAATTTGTTTGGACTCCAGCTCATCAGTCCTCCTTTCAGGCGGTGAAAAGGCCCTCTCGTCGACCCCAGTCCTGGCTCACTTTGACTCTGCTCTACCTACAGTCCTGCAAACTGACGCCTCCCGTCTCAAGGGACTTGGTTACGCCCTGCTCCAGCGTCACGGTACCAAGTTGAGGGTTAGTGCAGTGTGGGTCAAGGTTCCTGAGCGATACTGAAACTAGGTATGCTGTGGTGGAACTAGAATTGCTTGCTGTCGTGTGGGCTATGAGGAAGTGCCGATGTACTTGCTTGGCTTTCTACCCTTCGAATTGGTGGTTGACCACAAGCCGCTCGTTCCCATCCTTGACCACCACACCCTGGACGCAATAGACAATCCTCGCATCCAGCGGCTGAAGGAGAAAATAGCACCATACGTCTTTTCCACCATCTGGCGTAAAGGTAAGGAGCACGCACTCCCAGACGCACTGTCCCGCGCCCCCGTTGCTGTGCCAACGCACGCTGATATGGAGGCAGAGTCTCAGGGGCGCCCACCACGTTCGTACATGTGTGTTGGCCAGAGCCTGTGAGATTCTGAGCCTAACTCGGACCCTTACGCAGACCCAGTCATTATTGACATACGCGAAGCTGCGAGGACGGATGACACATACCAGCTTCTAATTAATAACGTCTCTTCAGGTTTTCCAGCAAACCCGGCCAGATTTACCGGCTGCCCTGCAAGATTACTGGAAGCTCCGCGACGACCTGTCCACTGAGGATGGACTGGTGCTATATGGCTCGCGGTTGGTCATCCCTACCTCGCTCAGGAGCCATGTCCTTTCCCGACTACATGACTCCCATAGAGGCATCGAGGCGACGAAGCGTCGGGCCCGTCAAACTGTGTGGTGGCCCGGCATTAACAGCGACATCACCAGCACGGTCAGGGGCTGTGACGCGTGTCAGGAGATGCTGCCGTCACAGCCGAAGGAGCCACTACTCTCGGACCCTCTTCCATCACGGCCCTTCGAGGAAGTCTCGGCAGACCTCTTCACCCACGCTGGTAAGGATTACCTAATCTACTCCGATCGCTTGTCTGGGTGGCCGTGCATTGCAGAATATGGTCGGGAGGCGACGTCGCGAATCACGATGAAGCTGCTGTGTGGCATTTTAAGGATGTGGGTGTACCAGTTCGGCTACGGACTGACGGAGGGCCGCAGTTTTCAAGTTTTGCGTTTCGGTCCTTCGTGAAGAGATGGGGCATTAATCATGTCTTATCTTCCCCCAGTTACCCCCAGTCTAACGGCCACGCAGAGGCTTTCGTGAAGCAGGCGAAATATCTCATCGCGAAGGTCCGCACAGCAGGTGGCAACGAAGATGAGGCCTTCGACAGGGGCTTGTTGGAGCTCCGAAACACTCCCCGCCCTGATGGTCGATCTCCAGCCCAGATGCTTTACGGTCGTCCTCTCCGGACGGCAGTACCGGCA
>JACEEZ010025466.1:171764-195574 GCA_016584305.1 Chionoecetes opilio
TTTTATAATTACCATTTGCCAATTACAATATGCAGCCCTTTGCTGATTTTAATTAATTTTGTTTGCTCAAAATCACCCAGAATTCACCACGAGGAGGTGGCTGCATGTTGAATTTCACCCGTGCCCACCCACCACCCAACCACATGTGAGCACGTTTGATCCTTCTCTTACTCGGTGTGGTAGTCAAATTTTGTATTGAAGGATGGCATTAGTTTCTGAGAGGCTATCTTTGCCTTGATAACCCATGTCTTCTTTCTTGCCCATGAACTGAGCCTGATGCCACTGTAACCAGCTTTATTCTTCTCTCCACAGCTTGTGTGTGGCATGGAAATTTTAAAAAGTGAAATCGATATTTTACCTCTGACGATGGAGGGTCGTGTCGGATAGCTTGCCACAACATTTTATCTGGTATTCCTCTCAGCACAGGAGGCTCCAGTCGAGTTTCTTGCCAATTTATCATATCAGTGTAGTCAGTGGCCTCAAAGTTAATGTCGGGGATCTTTAATTGCCAGACCATCGAACTCTTGGTGGAAGACGATCTTGCAAGAAGTATTCTGCGTACAGCCAGCTCTCTAATTGGTGGGCGCTCATCTTCAAGCACTGTCAGTAGACTGTTCTCGCAGTGAGAAAAATATCCATTGTGACTGATTACCTTGTCAACAATGTCA
Organism: Chionoecetes opilio; assembly: GCA_016584305.1. Classification (NCBI taxonomy): domain Eukaryota; kingdom Metazoa; phylum Arthropoda; class Malacostraca; order Decapoda; family Majidae; genus Chionoecetes; species Chionoecetes opilio. The sequence goes on from JACEEZ010025466.1 coordinate 172,433, forward strand.
CGAAGATGATCTGGCAGATATCTTGTTGATGAACAAAGTTTCCAAAGAGGACGAGGACCATCAGAGCACAATGGTTTTGATATGATTGCAAACCATACTGGAACATAAACTCGTACAACGTAATCTACTAATGTTACTAGATTTTCAGAAGGCTCCTTGGTTCCAATATATAGTCTCATCAGTCTACAAGCAGTTGTCAGCCACCGTGAATGAACCTGAGGACCAGGGCGACGGTTTGCTAGTTCTTCGTTACAGTAACCAGTAGTGACTGCTGCATGCATTTCATACATGTACTTTTGGTCGGTGCTCAACTGAGACAAGTCCATCTGTGGTAGTGTAGGACCTGGTATTGGATCAAAATCCGTAACTACAGCATTACACTCCTTCAACATGATTCCAATTGGTCCTTAGAATGCTCTGAGTCCTTGTGTCACCCCATCATGCTTGGTGATTAAGTGGCGAAGGGGCAATTCATTAGCATGCAGTAGGCAGATGATCCATTGTAAAGGTTTCTGGTAGTGATGTTCTAGTAATCTTATAATACCTCCTTTTTTTCCAGTGTTAACAGCTGTTCCATCACATCCAATTGCAATTACTTTGTTAGGGTCAATGTTGGATGTAGATAAGAAACTAGTAATACTCTCGGCAATAGGTACAGCTTTACTAGAAGTTGGTGTAACATGACCAATGTAGGTTGATCCTGGCTCAGACAATAGAACTATATGCTCCTCTTTAACTGTTGTGGAGTACATTTTGTTTCCTCTCTTTTCCATAGTATATGTAAGATCATGTCTTCCATCAAAGTAAAGGCCAATACCGGAATCAGTTTGTGAAATTTCAATTCTTGAAACCTGCTCTCTTAAGCTTTGCCTTTCTCGTTTAATTTTGCTACGATCTATTACTGCAGACGAGTCACTATGGTCAATAATCCCCAGGTCCTGAAATACAGCTGAACAAATGGCTGCACCTGCTCGGTTTGATACTCCTCTTCTGTCACACTCTCTTGCCACCGTTGGAGGTCTCATTCTGATGACTGACTTGTGTATTGTTTTTTATGTTAGGAGTGATATAATTTTCCTCCTGTTCTTGGGGCAGGCCATCAAAGTCATGGTCTGAGTTTCTTTCAGTATCGGAAATGGGTCATCCAATGTGACAGGTGACGCCAGCGTAGAAAGACGCTTTCCCTTTGTTTTCTGTTCTCCCTTCTGATTAACATTTTGGTTGTTGTAACATCTATTAGACCAATTACCATCTTCCTTGTTGATCGCTAGTCAGTCAGAAATTCTTGCTCTCGCTTAGGAACTCTCATTTCCTTTTCACAGTGGCAATTGGAAAACTCAACACACTTGCATGAGACTATGTCAAAAAGCTTTCCTGCTTCTTTTCTGTACTGATTCAATAAACTGTCAAAGCTCTTTGTTCCTTTTCTCCCTTTCATAGGTTTCAATCGCATGAGGTACTTCTGGTAGTATTCTTTGACTCGAGCGATAATGCGGTAATGATGACATGTACGAATGCTTGCCTTCTTCCATATTTCTTCAACTTGCACTGCCACATAGGAAATAATGTCATTTACTAGTGGATTTTTAACTCCTTCTTGAATCAGTTGGTGTCTTTCGTGCAACAGTGCTCGAATGATGTCCTCGTATGAAGGCAGTGTGTTTCCCGCCAACTCCCTTGGAGGACCAACAAGTGGGCTCTCATCACTGCTCCGAGTGTTCAGTTTTGGTTTATGCTTCACTGACATCTTATCGCTCACATTGTCACCTGTTATTCACCTTTGTATCAGTGTTTTTGTTTTTATATCACTAAAGTACGGCCACGTGTGCAAATCCTGATAAATAAGATAATGAATAATTATTCAATGCACTTGGGGCCAGTGAAGATTTGAAGATAAAGACATGAAATTGTTATGGGTTGTGTTTCTCATCATACCACACTTTTTAAGCACCCGTGGCAATTGATGCAAATAAATATTATTTTTCACTCCACCCTAATGTGTATTAATTAAATCTCTGGACACGGTCTGATATTTTTTTTCTTCAGCTTCCTGAATTAATACTTATGTTAACCTAATTGTTAACTGCTTCGTGGTTAACTGCTTTCTGGGGTTAGGTCCTGGTTAGCTCTGTCCACAGCTATGCCAAGATCAGTTAGACTTGTGTAGGGAACACCAACAGACACATGATCATCACCACTAACAGAAACATATGGAACATCAGGCATAGTTAGAGTATGAGCATTAAAATCACCACAAAGTATATGTGCATAATCATTGTTTGTGTAAGTTAGTAAAAAATTATCTAGTTCATCAAAATGTTGTACTTTGCCATACCTTGAATGTGAGGGAGGGATGTAAACACTGCTGATTACCAATTCCTGATCTAAACTTACACTCCTCCTCTCTATTATAATTGATAGTAAAGATTCATAGTTATTTTTACAGTCTCCACTTGAAGCAAACATCCTTTTTAATAGCAATAAGGATACCACCAGACTTGAATCTACTTAATTTGCATCTGTTCTTAAAGACAATGTCAAAACCGATATTGTCCATGCTCTCCTTCACATTATTCATGTCAGCATCATCGCATTTTGTTTCACAAAAACAAAGAACATCATAGCTTTTTAAGTGGTTAACAAAATCTACTGATAAAAGCTTTGACTTGATACCACACACATTGAGAGATAGAACATCAATAAACAGTTGGTGGGATATATATGGCACAAGGTTAATATTGTATTGTGGTGTACATAGCACAGGGTTAGTATTGTTCAGTGTGAGTTCATTGTGATGGTGTATACCTGACAAAGGGTTAGTATTGTTCTGTGTGAGTGTATTGTGCTGTGGTATACATGGTCCAGGGTAAATATTCTTCACTGTGAGTGTAATATTGTTCATAGAAATGTGCTGTGCTCCAGCACAATCCTAGAACCTGATCAAATAGTCCAGTTTAAGTTTTTTCCAATCAGGAGAAGTAATACCTACTTTTTGTAGATCATCAGGATTATTTATGACCACAGGCCTGCCACCACTAGTGAGCCAGGCCAGTATACTTCCCTCCCTTGTGGACACATTTTTCACTGCTTCCTGTTCTTTAACCAGACTCAACATTTTGGCCCTTAGGGAGGTTAAGTCGTCATTTATGTACACCTTCCTTTGCCTGTCTCAGCTTTTTCTTGTTACTCATTATTTCATTTTTTTTCTTTCTATGACAAAATCTCACAATCACTGGCCTACCTCCTTCTCTAGGCTTTCCCAACCGATGTGTAACTGATATTTCATCTGGTTTGAGTTTCACACCGATGTTGTCAGCAAGCTCAATGATCTTGGCTTCCAGCACTTCCTCAGACTCGTCCTCGTCCTCTACGAGCCCAGATATGCGTAAGTTGTCCCTCCGAGAGTACTGCTCCAGCTTGTCATTTTCGTACTTATTCAGAAGGCAGTACCGTTGCATTTCGTTAGCCCTGCTTTCCATCTTGTCAGTAAAGTCTTTGAGAGCAGTGGTTACAGCTGTAGACACAGCTACTGATATTATGTTAGCCAGGCTGGGCAGAATCACAGCAGCTACCTCCTTGGCTGTTTTGTTTGAGCTGCTCCTGCTCTCCCTTCCTTCAATATTGCTGGATATATTCGCGAGCTCCTCATCTACCTTCGCCTTCACTAATTCTTCCATGTCTGAACCGACAGAGTGTGCCATAATCATAAACTGTGACGTGAGCTGGAACTACTTGTTTACTCCAGGAGTCTGAACCAGTATGCGAGTCTGTTTACCTTCAGTATCGGCTGTGCAGGTGCCCCTTGAGTTCAGTGATCAGACCACTGAGCTCGTCAGGTGCTTATGACTTCCTTCAGTAGCAGTGGGCACTCCAGGGTATAGAAATTATAACAAAAAATCCATCCATATACGGAGCTGTCTCAGGCACGTCAGCTCAGCAGCACCCTCTACCTGTGTGTGTGTGTGTGTGTGCGCGCGCGCGCACGTTTGTGTGCATTATCTATCCACAACAGCAATTTATTCAGGTCACATTTTATCCTCAACGACGTCATTACACGCTGCAGTTACTCGTCAGGAGACATTAACTCATCACACGATAATTATGCAGTGGAGAGCCATTTTTCATCATGTAAATTTCTCATTCGCTTTAACCTTGTAGATAATAACACCTTCGTGAGTTTCCGTATGTTGTCCATGGGAAATCAACACTACTCACCATTCATAAGATACACTTGTAATATATATATATATATATTTCTAAAAATAATGAATAGCTGAAGTGAGAGAAATTTTTCTCTAAACTACAGATAAAAACGTGAACATTTCAGCCGGTATTCCGCTTACTTTCTCCCTGCCATAATTTTTGTGAAAAAATATAGATAAAAATGCATATAAAATGAGGCATAGGCAGGAAGCGTTAATGGCCGTTTTTGCCTCGTATATTAATTTCGTAAATAAACAGACGCACATTCTCTCTCTCTCTCTCTCTCTCTCTCTCTCTCTCTCTCTCTCTCTCTCTCTCCTCTCTCTCTCTCTCTCTCTCTCTTCTCTCTCTCTCTCTCTCTCTCTCTCTCTCCTCTGCTCGCTCCTCGCTCGCTCCTCCTCTCTCCTCTCTCTCTCTCTCCTCTCTCTCTCTCTCTCTCTCTCTCTCTCTCTCTCTCTCTCTCTCTCTCTCTCTCTCTCTCTCTCTCTCTCTCTCTCTCTCTCTCTCTCTCTCTCTCTCTCTCTCTCTCTCTCTCTCTCTCTCTCTCTCCCCTCTCTCTCTCTCTCTCTCTCTCTCTCTCTCTCTCTCTCTCTCTCTCTCTCTCTCTCTCTCTCTCTCTCTCTCTCTCTCTCTCTCTCTCTCTCTCTCTCTCTCTCTCTCTCTCTCTCTCTCTCTCTCTCTCTCTCTCTCTCTCTCTCTCTCTCTCTCTCTCTCTCTCTCTCTCTCTCTCTCTCTCTCTCTCTCTCTCTCTCTCTCTCTCTCTCTCTCTCTCACACTCACCGCCTCGGGAATAAGATGACTTCCTGGCTGCGCCACGCCAAGACATGAGTCACACTTACCGCTGAGCCATCTTAATGAGGTGTCCCCGCGCTGCCTCACACACCACTAACCTCCTTTGATGACGCTCATTCCTGTGATGCCTGTAATGATAGTGTGGTTACTGATGGTGATGATTGTAATGCCGCTAATAATGATGATAATGAGGAATAAACTACTGTTCTACGATTAATACAATTACTATTACTATGCTACTACTATAATTTGTATACTACTATGACAACAAATATTTCGTATTATTATTATTATTAGTAGTAGTAGTAGTAGTAGTAGTAGTAGTAGTAGTAGTTGTAGTAGTAGTAGTAGTAGTAGTAGTTGTAGTAGAATAAGTAGTAGTAGTAGTAGTAATAATCGCAGTAATCCTTCAAACTACCGTCCTATAGCTTTAACTTCCAACCTTTTTAAGGCTTTTGAATCAATACTAATAAGAAGATTCTTAAGCATCCATCTGCTCTCACAGTCTTCTATCTGATCGTCAGTACGGTTTCCGTAAAGGGCGATCTACTGGTGATCTTCTACCTTTCCTAACTGAATCTTGGTCATCCTCCTTTAGGGATTTCGGTGAAATGTTTGCTGTTGCCCTTGGCATATCAAAAGTTTTCGATAAAGTCTGGCACAATTATTTATATCTAAACTACCCTCATTCGCTTTCTATTCTTCTGTCTGCACCTTCATCTTAAGTTTCCTTTCTAACCGTGCCATTGCAGCTACTTTAGACGGTCATTGTTCTTCTCCTAAGACTATCAATACTGGTGTCCCTCAGGGTTCTGTCCTATCACCCACTCTCTTTCTATTATTCATTAATGATCTTCTAGGTCTAACTCAATGTCCTATCCACTCCTACGCTGATGATTGTACCCTGCAATTTTCCACGTCATTCATTAGACGTCCAACTCAACAGGAACTAAGTGATTAGGGAGAGAGCAAAATTCTAAATTTCTGTTTTTTTTTCATATTTTTACGGGGGACAAAGCAAAATTGTTTTTTCAAATCCCTCAAAAACCTAATTTTTCACCTATCAACTTACAAACCTTCCAGACAGCTATCCCTCTTCTTAACGACATCAATGCCCCTCTTCTAAAATGAACAACAGGAGTATCCTTTACTAAAAAATCTGAATTGAACTTTTTCTCCCCCCCGGGTTTTGCTTGTCTGACGGGGGCCTTTTTTCCGCCCATGTAGGAGTATGCCTCTCATTTTTGGGGGGATCCCCATCAGCTTCTCTCCTAAACAGGGGGAGTCAAAAGCTTTTCGTTAAAACCCCCCTCCCTTGGACGATTTTCGATGATTTAAAATTTTTAAATCATCGCCCAATGGCTTTGTCGCTATCTTCACCTTATTTTTATGTCACTGCTTTTTTTAAAACATGCTAACGATGCCCCCCCCCTCCGGGGCCCTGTGCAAAAGGGACTTTCTATCTTTCCATATCTTTCTGCCCCTCTCTCAATGCAAGAATTAAGACTTCACTCTCCATCCCCTTCAAGGGAAACGTGGAGTTTCTTTTTTTTGTTTTTTCCTCCTTTCACGACAAATTTTTTTTCAAAACACCCCCCGAACAAAAAAGGCCCCATCCCCTTTTTTAATCATATTATTTTTTTCAAAGGGGATGGCAACAAAAGCGAGCTTTTGTTACTTTTTTTTTGTCCCCTTGGGCCATCTTTGCGATGAAAACAAATAAAAAGTAGATAGTAGTAGTAGAGTAGCTTTAGTAGTAGAAAATGAAGTAGTATTGGTGGTGGTGGTAGAGTTACGTAGAATAAGGAAAAAAAGAAAGGGAAAAAAAACAATAAAAAAACCAACAATTTAACCAAAAAATTAAACATGAAAATAACAAATATGAAAGATCGTGTAGTAACATTTTTTGCGTGGCCCCTGTGTGATGTATGACGGCTGGAATCACCACAAATAAGCTTTACATCGGGTACTTCAATGTGAGTATTCGTGGATTTTGTTTTGGTACCAAAACGGACATCGACCATAGAACACCCGCAACGAAAAAAAACAGAAAGCTTACCGCTTAGGGTGGTCCTTAAAAAAAAAATTTTGAAATTAGCCGGACCCCAATATTGTTCCTTTTGTGGTAGAAAAGGCCCTTTAAAAAAAAAAAAATACTGTAATATTAGAGGGCATTAAAGCAACTTAATTTTTTGTTCAACAGTTTAGGTCCAGCGCTGGCAATGGGATTTTCTTCAATATTAGGGGTTTTTGCGCCACAGAGTTCGTTACCATGGCAAAGGTGGGTGTTTGTTTGTTGGCCCCGCGAAACGAGACTCCCCGCAAAGGCCCGGCGTGCGGCGGAGGCAGCGATTTGGGTCAAAAAGGTGTGGAGCGCGCTGCACGATTTTTGCTGAGGTGAGTCCCCTTTTGTATATGTTTACCAGAAATTAAACTTTTTTTTTCCCCTTTGTTTACTTTCTACGATGCATTATGACAATTGTTTTGAACATTAATCGAAAATGGGACCGACTGTGTGATATATATGCCCCCGTTTTTGGTGTAAACATTTCCCCCCCGTAAGGGGGGTAAACACCGAACGCTAAACGTTCCATTTTTTTTTGCAGGTCGCAATGTGAGTCGCAATGATGCACTCGCGCAAAAACTTCAGTGTATTGGTGGGGTGGTCGATGAAAATTTTAAGGGGACTAAGTCCCGTCAAGCGCCAGACTCGCATACTTTTTAACCTTCCCCTGGAGGGAAAGTGCCTGTGAAAGATGACCCCCCGGGACTATCGATATAGTGCCCCCTTCGGAACCCCGGCTGGGGTTTCCGATTCAAAGGAACAGCGATCCCTGAGAAGGTGCGGGAAGCTTTTTGTACGTGGCAGACACCAGAAGCCCGCAAAGGGAAAGTCGGGAAAGGCGAACAACGATAAGGTTCGTCGACGTTTGGACGCCTATTGACGTGGCGCACGCCGACGCGCTCTCCATTAAGACAAACGAGGACAGGGCATTTTTGCGGCTCAAACGTGGAAAAGGGGAAAGGGCGGGGTTTTTCATGACGAGGGGGGACAAGCCCCTCACAGGAAGGAAAAACAAAAGGGAAAAAACCCCGAAAAAGGGGACTGAAAAGCGACGTCGCCGCGTGCGGGGATGTGGGCCCTCGAGAGTGCCGTGGGACTCGGCGCTTGTCAAACAGCAGCGATGCGTCATCAGCAGCGGAAAAACCCGAGGATGAGGCCCCAAAACCTTCGAGTGTACGGATTCCCCAAAAGCGCGGAAGGAAGGGGATTTGCAGAAACTTGGCGCCGCGCGGCCCGGACAAGATCTGGGACGAAGGCAGGGGCTGTAATCGGTGAGACACCCAAGAGTCCGGTCAGACATTCGGAAATAGGATGAACCGAAGACGATTCGTGGGAAACCGACTGAAGCATCGAAAGGAGTCCGCTTGAAGCTGAAGGAAGAGTTTGTCAGGCGGGCCCCACGTTGCCCACTGGGATGGCAAGCTGATGCCGGACATCACCGGACGCAGCTCCGTGGACCCCCTTTCCCGTCCTTTTCCGGCAAGAGGCTTCTGCAGCTCCTGGGGCCCCAAAAAGCTCCCGACCGGGAGGGACGTGAAAAAAGGCGACGCCGTGCGCACTGGTTAAGGCGGGGCCCTGAGAGAAAACATCCGGCGATGTTTTTTGACAAAACCCAGCCCCAAAAAGGGCCGCAAAACGGCGCCTGTGCTCATCGAACGAGACCGGCGTCCCAGCTTTGCACCTGGCGTGTCGCCACAACATGGAGCTGGATTGGCGCCCTTCAGGGCCCCTGCATGGGGTAGCTCGGGCCGGAAGTGATGCTTTTCAAGCGATTCCAGGCGCAGTGGCGCTCCAAACCAGGCAGACTTGATGACGCTTTCACGAGGACGCGTGATGCCGAGATCATTAGTGAGGGAGACGCTTCTTCGCTTATCGAACAGCAACGGCGAACAGCAGCAGCCGATGATTACGGGGAGATGCTAACCTCGCGCGTGCCTTCCTTGGTGGCGGTGTGACGGCGCCGTTTCGGTACCGGGCCCCATTCTCATGCACGGGGATGGCCAAGGATCTATCCTTAAAGGGTAGGGCTTTTCCGCCCAGTTCCGGCTCACGGTAGGGGGGAGGATTTGGCCTTCGCGACATCTGGTGTTCGCCGTAGGCTGTACCCGAAGGCCGGGTTCACGGCGCCCTGCCGCCGCACCCCCCCAAACAGCGACCGGAGTGATGAAGGCCTGGCCGCTTACCCGAACCGGGTGATGGGAAAAAAGGGGCCCGGAGCGAAGCTGGCAAAGACCTCTGGTATCTTTAGAGGACCCGTCGGCCTCGCTCTCTTCGACCGCGCCGTCCCGTTTGCCACGAAGGGCAAAGGTATCGGGAGGAGGTGAGGCGGATGGGAGCGAGGCGACAGGCAGATCCCGCGTCCCAAGTAAATTTCGCTTCTGTCATCGGCAAGACGGTGGCTGATTCGCGACGGAAACCACGGCGCATTTCGAGGTGAACCTCCCCAGCGGCCCCCTTTCGATGTCGCCCAGAAAAGTGGGAGGTCGTGAACTTAGGAAAAGGCGGGGGACGGTCCAGGGCCTGCACGTGGTAAACGACCAGCCGAGCGCGGTTTTGTGGCGCGATCCAGAAGTTTGCGGTCTATCACTCAGACGGGGAGCAGCGCGTTTCTCTTTTCGTGTGGTCGAGAATCTTTCGCCGTACCCTGACGCTTTAAAAGCGGACCGTAGCCGGACGAAAAACAAACCTCCCGTACAGTAAACGTACTGTGAACACAATGCATGACGTCACAGGACGTTACACACTCACAGTGAACACTAAAAAACGCCGCTTGGTACGGGGGAAGGTAAACCCCTTTTGTTATACAGTGACGTCATAGGATACCCCCGCCTGGTATAGTGAAAATAAAGTGAACACACAGTAGAAATGCATAAAAACACCGTTTTTAAGGGACGGCTAAGCAATGCTTTGAGAAAAAGGAGATAGATGAGTTTTTGGCATACAGTCGGTTAGTTTTCAATTTTTTTTGGAAAGGATTCAATCACAAATGCATTTTGGAATTAATGATTCAGTCCCCGTTTTATTCATGAGAATCTTTTTGAGAAACGTTTTTTCCGATTCAACGAATCAAATTAATTTGTCCCCATGTTTGATTCACCTTTTTAAAATAGCATTGCATCTTTTTGTTTTCAACGTTTTTTTCTATGCGGTTTTTATTCAACATGTTCATGAATCAAACAATTTGGTGGTGAATCAGTTCTTTTTGATTCAAGGGATTTTGTTGATCATTTCAATCGCTCAATCAGAGCGACCAATAACCAGTCCCCTGCAAAAACCGGTAATGTTAATATAAGTAGTTCAAAGTTCCTTGGCGCCCCCTAAATAAATATTATTTTTTTTTTTTTTACTGACATTTCTGCCTCTAAAGGAAATTTATAAAAAAAAAAAAAAAAAAAAAAAAAAAAAAAAAAAAAAAAATTTTCGCTATATACCTAAGGACCCCCAAACTGACATAACATAGCTACATCAACAACCACGATAATTGAGAGAGGGGAGAGAGAGAGGAAGAAAAAAGGAGAGAGAGAGAGGAGAGAGAGAAAAATGAGAGAGGGGGAGGAAGAGAGGGAGGGGGGGAGGGGGAGAGAGAGAGGAAGGGGAGAGAGAGAAGGAGAGGAGAAGAGAGAGAGAGGGGGGAGAGAGGGAGAGGAGAGGGGGGTAAGAGAGAGAGAGGAGGAGAGAGAGAGAGGAGGAGAGAGAGAGAGAGAAGAGAGTAGAGAGGAGGGGGAGGGGGGAGAGAGGGGGAGGGAGATTTTGACTTAAAAATTATTATTTTTTTTGGCCTCCGTGAAAAACTAATTTTTTTTATTAATTTTACAAAAAAAAGCAGAAGCCTAAGTTTTTGGCCAAGTCCATACAGACTTGTTGCTAAGATATAAAAAAAAACGGTTAATGAGTGGTTTAAGGGCCTTTTGGCAACAAATAATACAATTTTTAAAAATGACTTTATAAATAAATAATTTTAAATACGTTATCCCATATACAAAAATACATACACACACATACACATACATGCAACATACCTACACGTACGCACATGCACCATGACCACACAATAACCAAAACATACACATAAATGTAACAAAACATCCCCAAAACAACACTTTAACTTTAACACTGTAATTACATGTAGTGCAGCAGTTTTGGGAACAGATTGGGGTTTTTTGTTGATAAAAGCATATTTTTTTGGCTCACATTTAATAAAATTTTCCCCTTTTGGGAAGATTTTTTGGTTTAAAGGGGAATTGCACATTCTCCCGGGGCCCAAAAAATGGCGCCCTTTTTGTACAAAAATGGCCGTGATCGGGTATTACTAACAATAATCTGTAGGAGTTGCGCACGTTTTTTTTTCTGCTCCCGCTCTTTTTTTTTTTTTTTTTGGGTTTGGTTTTTTTTTTTTTCGCTGGGGTTTTTTTTCCTGTTTTTTTTTTTTGGTTTTCCTTTTTTTTGAAATTGAATATGAGCTTTTTAACAGAATCCACTGCCACTGGGGAAAGTGCGTTACCCTTATTATTTTTAATTGATATTTCAGCCTTGATTGTCAGTGGGATATTCTCATCATATAAAAATAAAAACCAATCGCCCATGGGACAAAGTCGATATAGATGAGCAACCGAGGACAAAAAGTACATTAATGCCACTACCGTGTACACAGTACGGAGTAGGTTTGGATTTTGTAAGAAATTTTGGAGAATCATGGGTTTAAAAGGGGAGCAAAACCCCCGTGGTATCAAGGATGATTGGGTTTTTAACCGGGATAAGGTTCTTTAGGACATGAAAATGTTTTTTGGGGCCCGGGGTAAGGTTTTTTTCCCCGGGAAATTTTTAACCCGTGGGAAAAGTGCCGGAAATTTTGGTTTGCCTTTTAAAATTGAAGCCCTCACCCCCTTTTCACCCCTGGAAATGCCCCGGCCCCTACCTTGTCCAAAGGGGGGTTTAAACAACCCCCCCCAGTGTAAAACCCCCCCCTTTTAATTTTACCCCCCCCCACCCCCATTTCCAGGGGTTTAAAAAATGTGTGGACCTTTATTGGCAACCCTTTTTTTTTTAGTTTTGAAGAGCTCTAGTATTTTCCTGGGGGGGGAATCTTTCCGGGAAAAATTCCCGGGGGGGGGGTTTTAGTTTAAGGGGTTGTGAAGTCCGGGGCCCGGGGGTTTTTCCTGCGATAAAAGGGACGCGGCGAAAATTTAAACTAGGGCCCAAAGAGGTTTTTCCCCCGGGGTTCAGGCCCAAGAAATTTTGGAGTTTCAAAAAAGGGCCCTTTTCCCTTTTTCCCGCCTTTTTGCTTGCCCGAGAATTAAAAAATCCCAAAACCCGTTTCTTTAAATGGGGATCCGACCCTTTTCAGGCAACCCGGGAAAAAGCTCTCAAAGGGGGGACAAGGAGCCCAAAGGCCCCGGACCCGAATGTCTTAATTGCTTCAGGGCCCCCACGTTCTTGTGAGGAAGGTTTGCCCCCGGGAAAGGAAAAAAGGGTTTCTTTTAAATCTTTTAAAAAAGCTTTTCCCTTTTTCGAATTTTGCAGGAAAGGGCGTCCCTTTTTTGTGTCCGTAAAAGGCCTTGCCAGTTTCCCGGATAAAATAGTTTTTCCTTTATTTTTCCCAATGGGCCCACCCTTTGGGTTGGCCCCAAACTTAATTTGTGGATTTTCCCATTTTTTTTCCCCCAAAGCCCCCACCTTTGCAGTGTACTGGAGGTGTTTCCGAAAACCTGTTGGGTTCAAAGAGAAAGGTCCGAAAGGGGCCAAAAGTTGGTATGCCCCCTTGCCCACCCGGTATACTTCAAAAATGGTGCTGGGAACCTTTCCCTTTTGAGGGCATTTTTTTAAGAGCCACAGGGGGTTACCCAAATTTTTCCCGGGGGCCAATTTTGGGCCCCCCTTGCATGGGCCAAGGGACAGGCCCCCCGGGTTTCTAAACCCAAAAAAATTTTGCCAGTTCCCCTCACCCTCGGGGCCGTTTTACAACCGGGGGAAAAAGGGGGTCTTTTCCCCTTTACAACCCCCCAAGCTTCCGTTTTTTTCAGACGGGTGGGGGGTTTAAAAAGGAAAGGGGGTTTTTCCTGATTGGCCGGTTTTGGCGTTGGTCCGCCGCTCTTTCATTTGGGGTTTTGGTTCCCGCCCCACTTTCCCACCACCCGGGTTAAAACTTCTCCCAAGGTCCTGTTCTAAATAAGGAGTCATTTCCCCATCCCAAAAAAAAAATCCCCCCCCCTTTTTTCGAAAAGGAGGGAAAAAATTTTAAAAACAGAAAGCCATTTACTTTTTTCCTAAATTGCTAAAAGCTTTTTTTTATCTTAGCTTGGTTTTTCTTTAAAAAAATCGCCATTCAGGGGACCCAAACGCCCCAAAAGTAAAAATTTTATCAAGGTGCCCCCGCCTGCCCTTCATGGCGTTTCTGCCCCGGCAGGGGGAAGGCCAAACCAAGGTCAGTTTTTTTTTCCCTTTGGAGGGCCCCGATGGCCTTTTGGGGCCTCTGGGGGTTTTCCCAGGCCCCATGTCACGCCCGGGAAGAAATCCACCTCGTAATTTTTGTGCCCCGGGGAAAAAACCCGGGACAAAAACCGTTTAAAGGGATCAGTGGGGGGTTTTCCCCAGACGATTTAGTGATCATATTTTTTGTTCCATGCAGGATTGCCCGCCCGCAGATTACACCGGTCACACAGTCTTTAAAAAAATTGGACCTGTCCCCCCAACCGGACAATTTTGGGGCGTAACCCCTCTTGGGTTGAGGCTTTTTAAAATACTTTTGACCTTTTGGGGGCCCCGAAATCCGCACCTGGGGACTTGGGTGAAAATGGTTTTCCGGGTTGAGGAATCCTCCTGGACCCGGGCTTCCTCCCCAATTTAATAAAAAGCCCCGAGGGGTTTAATGAAAGCCTTTTGATGGGAAAAGGCCGGGTTGAAGTAATTTTCCGTTTGGTTTGAGGGCCCGCCCATTGGCTGTTTCCCCAAGCGGGTTTTGGAATTTTTTAAACCCGGGTGATGTTTTGGCCTCCCGGTTTTGGTTTACGGCCCTTTTAGACGCCATGGGGTGGCGAATATTGGGGAGGACCTGTTCATAGAAAAAGGCTTCGAAAAGGAATGGAACTTCGGTCCACGTTTAGATTCCGTGGCGGGACACCCTTTTTAAAAGGTTTTCTAAGGGGCCCGGGGTCGCTCCCATCTCCCTTGACCAACCACCGGAAAAGGGACACGAAACAAAAAAGTCGACAAATTTTAGTTGGTGAAGACAACGGGTAACTCATTTCCAACACAAAAAAAAAACCCGCCCGATTTTTGAGAATTCCCGGGGTTTTTTTTCCCGTTCGTTTCCCGCGGTAAAGGTTCATTACTTTTTGTTTGGGCCCGCCCAAAATTGGGATATGGGTACTGTTTGGCTCAGGGGGGGGAGGGCCAGGGGGTGTTTGTTCCAAAAAGGGGGGCCCAAAATTTTGGCCGGGGGAATTATTTTCCCCCCCATGTTTTTTCTCCAGGGGGAAAGTCCTTTCAAATTTGGGCGGTTTGAACTTTAAACATTTTCCCGAGCACTTTTAGCGGGGTTTTTTGGGTCAAATTTTTCGACCTGCCCGTGGGTGCAACCACCCCCCATTTTCGGGGAAAAACCCCCAAAACAGGAAAAGAAGATGTTGTTCCCCAACTGGAAAACCCCCCCCGGGAGGGGAGGACGCCCCAAAGGGGGAACTTTCACGAGGTGCTGGTTTCTTGGTATTTAACCCCCGGATTTCCAAGGTTCCCCTGGTTTACTGTGTGGAGAGGTCGGAAAAGGGCTCGGACGGTTTTTCCCCGCGGGGAAATCAAGATGGGAGATTTAAGTGTAGGACTTTTAGACAGGGGACGTCTTATTTGGGGGATTTAAAATCCTTTGAAAAAGGCTAGTAATTTGGGGGGGGGACCCCTTGCCGCAGTGGGTGAAAGCCAAAAAAACTGGGAAGGGCTCCTCATCCAGCAATCCTTTTGGGTTTGTTCATAAACCAGGAATGGGGAACAGTGGTTTCCTTTTAAATGTTTGGAGGGAAAACCAAATATGGGGAAAACTTTTAAAAATTCGCCTGTTGGTCTCAAGAAAAATACCCCTTGATTTTTGGAATTCGGTTATGGGAAAGCCCCGTCAGGGGCGTTAAAAATTTCCCACCCCTTTTGTAAAGGGTGCCCGATTTCGTTTCTGGGGCCCAGCAGGTCCCAAGACTTTTTCAAGTAACCCATTACAAAACTTTTGGGATTTACAGATTTTCCATTTTATTTCACACCGGGGTCTCTTGTTGACAAAACAGGGAGCATTTTAATTACTTGCCCTTTTTTTAAAATTCCCCACTTATTTTGCCCCCCGGGGTTTACCCAAAATTTAGTTCACTTTCCCCAACGGGTAAGACAAAGGTTTAAATTTTGGCAACTGTTGCGAAGGCGGGGGGGGTTTCTCAAATCGTGAACCAGGGAAAAAGCTTTTTTAGTGGACAAAAAATCCCCCTTAATGGGCTTGACATGCAAATGGTCCCCAAATTTTCGACAAAAGGGGTGACAGGGGCCCCCGTTGGGGGGCCAACCCCCCAAAAAAAACGTTTTTCCATTGCAACCTCAGAAACTTTGGGAAGCCAAAAAAGCAGCCACCCCCGGGGGCCTTTTGGGAAAAAAAAAAGATTGCACAGTTCCTTTTGACTTGTGCAAGACGAAGGGGTTGATGATAAAAAGGGAAAAACTTTTTGGTTGTTAGGCCCAAAAATAAGTGTTCTCCAAAATTTGGGGGGCCATCAAAACATTTGAAAACCAAGATAATGGGCCCATTGGTTTTTGCAAAAACCAAAACTGAAAGTTCAACTTAGGGGGGTAAAAATTGGGCCGCCTTTTTTAAAAATGGCCGCCCAAAGCTCCAGGGACCAAAAAACGTGACCCCAAAAAAAATTTCCGGGTTGTCCCCCAACGGTTCCCCAAAATTCATTTTTTTTAAAAACAACCCCGAAAAAATTTCCCCAACTGCTCCCCTTGTAACCATCACATTGAACCTTCCACAAAAAGATTCCTCATGGAAAAATTGAACACCAAAATTTTTTTGGGTCTATTTTATGGTTTTGTTGGGTAATAGGTTTTTTTTTTTTTGGAAAATTTTCCTTTAACCCCCACTGAAACATTTTCTAGTTTTGTTTTCTTTCAACGGGCATTTTTAAATCAAGCTTTTTTGCAAAATTTGGGTGCAGGGAAAAGTTTCGCAGGGTAAAAAGGAAAAGATTTTTAAACAAATAAGTTTGATTATAGAGATAGTATATCAGACAGTTTGAGTAACTGGTGGTCACGAAATAGTGGGTTGGTGTGCTCATATCGTGACTTATAGAACATAACACGTATTAACTCTTTTTGAAAAATAAATAGATTATTCATATATGTTTTATATGCTCCCCCCCCCCCAATTGTTGAACAATACAGTAGATATTGATATCCTAATGATGTATATATTTGAATTATACATTCAAAAGTGATACAGCTACGAATCTTATATAAAACGCCAGTTAATTTAGATATTTTAGTACATAATTGATTTATTTGTGATCTCCATGTTAATTTATTGTCAATGGTTATACCTATACATTTATATTCTTCAAACTTATTCAAGTATAGTTCATCTATTTTGACGTCAATATGGGCTGCACTAGTCATTAGAGGGTAGGATACCATGTAGCATGTTTTAGAGATGTTTAGTGTTAGTTCATTGCTTTTTGTGTCGAGCGGTGTCGAGTTTGTGTAGGAGCGGGAGACTGACGTTGAGTCTTGAAACATCATGAAACACAAAGTAACTTTAGAAGCAGTACCATGTTAAAATAACTTCTGAAACCCAGCTCCCAACTGATTGGACTTACAACATTGATTAATGTGATTTCCACCTTATACTTTGTTTTGTCTTTTAGTAAACGTAGGCCCAACTATTGAGTTCATACAAGAGAATACACTATTTATAGGATTGAACAAATATTTACTGTACTGTTCATGTATCACTTTGTTATAATATTTATTGCATCCCCATGTTTGCTGGAATACCTAGGATGGGAGAACATAAATAGTTATCTTAGTAATCAAATATATATCATTAGATTGTTTATTTATAATTATTTACTTTGCCATGGTTACCAAATTGGTATGAAAACCCAGTAGAAGTTAAAAAAAACAAAGAACTACACTTCCTTTGTGTCATTATAATAATTTTATTTCAGTGGTCACAAAATAGCAGTGTGATGGGACGCTAAAATGGTCAACACAAACACAGTTTTCATGTTCTTCATGGAAAAACAACTTCATGGTTTGACAGACCAATGAAGCTGTGGAAATTTTTGGAAATCAATGCTCTTCACAACATCTTCAACAGCATGAAAATCATGGTAAGGGAGACCAGAGAAGATTGATCTCAGGGAACAACAAGAAACAGGTTTAGTCTAATCCAATTATGCTAAATATAAATTCCTTTAAAACCCTTCCAGGACAGTATTATTTAGTTTTTTTGCTATTCCAGAGTGCCTTTTCTTTTTACTACCTCACTACACTCTCTCAACATTTTGCTGAAGGTTCCCACTACATCCCTTCTTTGTTGTGTTCTCACTGTTATCTACCCTTCCATGATCCCTTGCTTGCACAGGGCAGAGTCTCCTACATTTTTCGAAGATATTATTATTTTCTATTTAGTTTTTATATATTGATCAATATTTTAGCTCTAGATTTTTAGTGGAAACTAATATATTTTGTTATACCGCCACATCCTCCCCCCAAAATTGTAATATCTATCAGTAACTGTTAGGTTAAGCGGCTATCACACGGGGCGTTTCGTCGAACTTGCCATTTGGCCGGACTGTTTTGGCGAACCTCGAGGGTCATTTCCTCCAACATGCTCGCTGAAATGGTTTGGTGCAATTATACAAAATGTTGCTCATTTCGCCGAACATACTGTTGGGTCAAAATATGTCTATACTTTTTCTGTAAATTATAAATAGTGTTAGCAATTAATAAGCATTGAAATATACATCACAGGAAAATTAATACAGATCAGTCTATATTATATATGTGATATATTTTCAGAAATATGAAGCTGATATGATATTTGTTTACATTTAGCGGTAAAAATGGACGAGAACTGCGCGGTAATTTTCTAAGACACTGACTACCTTTTCCTGACCAGAAATTAGTGGGTTTTTTCAGATGGAGATATTTCTACTTTCCGGAAACCTGTTTAATTTTTTTTTCTCCAAATCCTAGGGTCACCGTTTTCATTGATAACAATGTATCTCCATCAGAAAAAGCTTTAAAACTTGTCCAGAAAATAATAATCAGTGTCTCAGCAACCAAGGAAGTGACGGAATTATACGAAAACAAGTGTGCCCCGCCCCGCATTCGCCTGGCCGCCAGCCAGCTGCCGAGTGGTCCGCTCTACCCCGCCCTGCCGGGAGGATTATTAGTTTTTTATTACCCTAACCGAACCAAACCTAACCTTCTAACCGGAGCGGCTCCGCCCCACTCGACCCCTCCCCCCCCCTCGACGAAAATATTAACATAACCGAACCTTAACCTAACCTAAAATATGAGGGAGCCCAGGACGGGGAGGGTGTGTTTGTATGCACTATTAGACAACTCTATAATTTCTTCAATATGTATATACGTTTTAAAGGTTAAGCGGAAGTGGATTAATACTGCACAGTATACTAAGCAAAACATGCTATAAAGAATGTCAAGTAGTAACGGCGGTAGCGACCGCGCAGTTCTCGTCAATTATAACCCATTTAGCCCACACTAACACGCTTCATCTGTCGCTGTTCTCTTCTAACAATCACCTCCTTCCTTTTCTTCACCAGTAATTATGCCCCTAAAATTAAAACTTTAAGAACAAATACCTGCGCCTCCCACGTACTGCCACCGCTTTATCTTTGTGTTATGGTTGAGTGAAGGGGTTGTTTGGTCCAACCGTGTGCATATTATATGTGTTGTCAGTGTTCGACGAACAGGTCCAACCAAATGCCAGTTTGGTTCGACAAAACGCCCCGTGTGATAGTCGCCTTACGGTTAGGTTAGGTGCAGAAACAAAAGTAAATGCTTATTAGAGCTACATTTTTGGTACTGTGATATTAAAATTGAGAACTGGAACTGTCGTAGAAAATAAGGAAATCGACAACGTGAAAAGGTGGAACTTCGCCGACGGGGACGAGAAATCCAGTAGACAAGAGTACCATAAACCAAATTAAACTGTACAAAGGTTAAAAAATACTTATCGGGCACATAACCAGACAAATGTTGTAAGTACGCCTTACACTCAGTCTGACATGTCCTACTGTACTTTCCACACTTCCATTCCCCCCCTACTGGGTTCACTCTCAACTTCTTGCCCTGAACGTTAAACTCCTCCATCATGTTGTGTTGTTGTTGACTGCGGCTTTTGCTGTGTAGACTGAAAATTACAAATGATCACGTTGTCCTCTTGCAGAGGTGATTCTCGTTTACCGCAAAGACACTAAATAAACTGTGACCCTATATCTATATGAGCTCGCTTCGCTCGCTTGGACACCTATTTCAGCCGAAATCAGGTGTCATATAGGCTTGAAAGATGTTTCCTCTTCTTATTCTTCTTGTGACTACTTTTGTGGGAGCACAGGATACAGGCGTAAAGGAAGAAATTTGGCACAAAAGGTTATATTTCGTCTCTTAACTCATTGTGCAAGCGAGCGAAGCAAACTTTTAGCATTTATGCTAAAATTCGTAATATATTGTGCCTGGCGACACTACTGCAGAGGCGAAAGTAGTGCATTAGTGTACTGGAAATAAAATGTTTCACATCGTAGCCCTCACAATAACAGTGTCTGAGCCGCGGATATTCAGACACTGCTGCTTGTGTTAGGCATCATCTAACCACTATAACTCGTGTTTCTAATGCCGTTATAGGTGTTATTTAGGGATAGCATGGTGTTATATACGTGGTAGGGTGTGTGTGAGGTGTTAAATATGCCATATCAGCCGTGGGTACAGACAGGAGTTGTCCAAGCGAGCGAAGGGAGCTTGGAGCTAGATTCGCATAACAATTATGAAATACCACCACCACTACCACCACACCACCATCACCACCACCACACCACCACCACCACCAACCACCACCACCAACCACCACACCACCACCACCACCCCACCACACACCACCACCCAACCCATCACCACCACACAACCACCACCCACCACCACACCCCACAACACCACCATCACCACACCACCATACCACCACCACCCACCACCACCACCACCACCACACCACCACCACCACCACCACCACACCACCACCACCAACCACCACCACCACCATCACCTACCACACCACCCCCACACCACCATCACACACCACCACCACCACCCCCACACCACTAAACCACCACCACCACACCACCACCACCACACCCCCATCACACCACCACCACCACCACCCCACACACCACACCACCACCACCACACAACACCACTAACCACCACCACCATCACCACCACTACCACACCACCACCACACCACCACCACCACACCACCACCACACCACCACCCACACACACCACACACCCACCACAACCACCACCACCATCACCACCACACACCACCACCACCACCACCACCACACCACCACCACCACCACCACCACCACCACCACCACACCACTCACCACCACCACCACCACACCCACCACACCACCACACACCACCACCCCACCCACCATCACACCATCACCACACACCACCACCACCACCACCACCACCACACCACCACCATCACCACCATCACAACCATCACCACCACACCACCATCACCACCACCACATCACCAGCACCACCACCACCACACCACACACCACACCACACCACCACACACCAATCACCACACCACACCACCACACCACCATCACCACCACCACCACCACCACCACCACCACACACCACCACACCACCACCACCACCACCACCACCACCACCACCACCACCACACACCACCACCACCACCACCACCACACACCCACCTACACACCACACATCACCCACACCACCACCACCACCACACCACCACCACCACACCACCACCACCATCACCACCACCACCACCACCACCACCATCACCATCACCACCATCACCACAACCACCGCATCACTACAACCACCACCACCACCACCACCGCCATCACTACACCATTTTTTTGTAATGGTTTTTTAGAACTTTTTTCAAGAACAATTTAGCACTTCTCTTTTCTTTGTAAAAAGTAAAGAAAATCAAAGAAGGAGATGGTGAAGTTTAGGTTGGGTTAGGTCAGGTTGTAATAGAAGTATTTTAAGGTGAAGGTATTTAAAAAGTTGACTTTAGCCTGTGCGAGCTTGGACACGTTCCACATCTTTAGTGTGGACGTCTATTTCCTAGTACTGATAAACCATAGGAAGGGAGAAGGGAGTGATGTTCGAAAATGTCAAGAATCGCAAAACTGGCCTCCACTGGAAATAGCCCAAACTGAATAGCAAGTCCAGTATACAGTAGTCTTTGGTTGGGCATATACCACAAGTACTCCGATTGATGTTACGTTGACTTGTCGCAACACCTCTATTTCGCCCTCCAGGCACACATTAAATGGTATCGTGTTTTTGCAAATAAGTCAAGGATGTAATATTCATGGTGATACATTTTCCCTTCCTGCTTCCTCAACAATTATAAAGGAAGTACCTCTGATTATACAACCGTTCCCCTTTTCCAAGCCCCTTGCGTTCTCTTCTTGGGAACATGAATTTATCGTGAATTCCTCTAATGTGAACCTCCCCAACAGTTTTGGTTTGGATCCTTGGCCTCTCCCTAAATATTTAGAAAATCTACGACTCCTCATAAAGCCGACACCTCTAGTTGAACCGGGCTGGTCTCCCTGGAATTGGATGCAGTTACCGGTCGGAATCTTCGCGGTGTTCGGGGGTCTGTACTGCACACTTCGCGTCTGTGGTTCTGGTTACCGACGGAGGTCATCCCCGACTTCCGGGCCCATTCCCCTGGAACCTTAATCTGATGATGGTCCTCTCCAGCCGGTGGCCTGCCCTCATCAATCGCAACTTCGCGCAGGGACGCGTTCTTCAGGAGGGGGCTCTGTGGTAGCCGCTTCGCAACATCATGCAATATACGAGAGAGAGATAAAAAAAAATGAGAGAGAAGAGGAGAGGGAAATAATTAAGTTTAGAGAAAAGGTAAATGGAAAGGTTGTTGTGAAATCAGATATATAAACATACTGTGAGGGCAGAAACAGACCAGACCATAAACCAAATGTAGGGAAGGGAAAGACGGCTAATGACCGTGAATGTAAACAGAGGCCTACATATGGGTCAAGGGGAGAAACAGATGTAGGTTTCTCCCATTTAAGAGGCCTAAGCCAGAGTACAGAGAAAGGAACTGGTGGGCGTGGTCTGTTGGGCCTTGGCCAGTGACAGGAGAGGAAAAGTTGAAACACACCTCTAAAAGGCAGGACTTGCAGCAAATTACCAGTTGTAGATAATAAGATATTGCAGAAAAGCATAGGTGAGCATAGGTTAAGATAAATGAACAAATAGACTTGTGAAGGAGGGGCTTAGGAAGAAAGACCAATAGTAAATTATGTCTAGCAAGTAGAAGGACCAATAATAGATGTGTATAGGAAAATAAGTTAGTGAGGACGTCTTGGAGTTTCCAAATACCTTAAAGTAATCGTCCAGACCCATTTTTTTTTTGCCTAATTATGTTGAATGTACATTCAAAACACCTAATCCACCAAAAATAATTGATTTCCAGGCCTTATTTCCGTATAAACACGACTTTTGTAAAAAGCGCGCGAAAAAAATAATCTTCTTTCCAACAGGACTACGATTGTTATTGATGACGTCAGAACAGGGACGACCGCAGACACTCTGTCTGACACCTGTCGGCAAATGTTATGATGAGCGATTGTACTTCGGTGTCAGACAGTGAATCTGTCGCTGTGACCGACACCCTTCCCACACACACGCCTGCAACACGCCTCCTTCCCCACACACGCCCGGCCCCCAAAACCCTTCGCCCAACAGGTGGGAAGGGGGGGGCGGTGTATGGGGGG